>JAOTQW010000026.1:3802488-3818102 GCA_026260075.1 Sisor rabdophorus
CTCCTATGGGCAATTTAGAATCACCAATCAACGTTAAGCACATGTTTTTGGACTGTGTAAGAAAACCGGGGTACCCGGTGGAAACCCACGCAAGTGCAGGGAGAAAATGCGAACTCTGCACAGAAAGACCCCGTGTACAGGATAAGGAACCCAGGACCTTCTTGTTGTGAGGTGACCGTGCTAACCACTATGCCACCACGCCGCCCTTTTTATATATGATATATATTTATATATAAATAATAATGTCACTCTGTATAAGGTTGTCTGCTGAAAAAAGTAAATAGATGTAGATTTTTGCATTAATGTAGATTATCTTGATGCTTTAAAAAAGTCTTTTGCATATTGTACATAACAGCAGCATCATACAGCGTATTGGTACTCATGGTAAAGATTTTCTCTAGTAAATGTCTAGAGAAAAATAAGTATATATATTTTTAATTGCTGTGTGCGTCAATAATAGATAAAAAAAACAAGTTTTTAAGTTCGTTATGGTGGGGCGGAGAAAATGATTTAAGCAAACCCTCAATCCTTTAACAGGCAATAATAAACATTTAAGCTGTCAGTGACGAATTAGAGTAGAAAAGTAAAATAGTTTAGAACTATTTTACTCGGTACCTACTTAAAAAAAAAAAAAATTACATTCTGAGCAAGATAAGGTGTTAATGTTCTTTTACGTTACTCCTGCAACCAACATAGTGGAGCTATTATCCTTTTATAAAGGAACAAACTGTTCCTTAAACTTAATTTGGTGAGTGTTTAGAGAGTCTCGCTCTTCTCATATCGTAAATCATCAACTACGATAATTATTAACCCTGTAATTACTAAAATAAGGGCCATTAATCGTGTAGAAACACATTGGGCAATAGGAAAACCCCTCTAGGAAGCAAAAATTCAACACTAAAAGAAGTCACAACATTATAATTGGCACTTAATTGCGTCGAGAACTACATCTGTCCATAAAATAGAGGTAACACTGCGGTTATGTAGAAAATATATTCAAAGAATACTTTCAAAATGAGCCTTAAAATATTCATGTGCAAGCTAATTCTATATTTTAGGCTTAATTTGATATATTTATATAAAAACAACTGATATTTCCTGACAGGTGTATAAACAAGTAAATACTTTTTTGCGGCATACAAAATAGTTGCTTTCTGAGTAGATCATCACATGGTTTTCTATTGCCGTCTGTCCTGTTCATTAAAACAAGCAAAGATTCGCTGTTCATTCCAGATTAAACCGTAAATAAATTATCAAAGAAATAAAAAGAAAGCGCTGATGTCCGCACTGTTATTGCTGTGAAATACTGAGAGGTCGGTATCACTGTGCTGGTGGTCATTTCGTGGTTCCATGTTTGATTCTACGAGGGTAGAACTAGCAGTCGAAAAAAAGAGCATTGCTGCCATAATTCATGTCACTTCTTTGCCACTAAGTGCTCGAGTTGCCTTTTTGATCAGAGGATGAGGATTTCGGCTGCTGTACAGTCTGAGGCTTTAATTGCGCTTGCGGTTTTTGCTGTGGCTGACATTGTAGTGGTGTGGCAAATACCCCTGGCTGCTGAATTGGAAAAGCCTGCAGAATCAGCTGGGTAGACTGGTTCGGAAATATGCGCGTTCCCTGTAAAAGACCCAGAGATAATAACTTAATATCACTCACTTACCATCAATAATCCACCTTTGGCTGTGGCTTAAAAAGCATTATATTTGTTTAGTGAAGCATGGTGGTGGAAGCATGATGGTGACAGGGTTCCATGCACTTTGTCTCTTGTACTTAAACCATTTGAGTCACTCACCCAAATTACTGAACAAATTTAACACTCCTATTAAGGTTATTTGAATCATTGACTGTTGCCTAAATTGTTTTTTGTGCTACCTGTAGAATCGGTTGCTGAGTCTGTGTCGATCCCTGCGGTTGCTGTGTCGATCCCTCGGACGCTGGCACTATTGCTTGCGACTGTCCTTTCTGCTGTGTGAACGGACTGTATGCGGTTACTACCTGGCCCATAAACATGGTCGAGGGAACCATTACTGTACTGCAAGCCATGGGAGCAGTGACCAACTTAGTGACCAGCTGTGGGCCTGGAAACCTAAACAAGAAGGAAGTATTTATAAAAACAGTGTTTGCCCTTTTGCTCTTTATGTAGAAACATATTTAGTTCCATGTACTTAAGGTAAGAAATCCTTATTATTATACTGATTAATCAGGTGTGGACATGGTAATATTGGGCCAAATATTGGGCTCTAAACAAAATGTGAGCACAGACAAGAGAAAATGGCAAGAGAAAACTCAGAGAGCCATACAAACATTGTTACGTCTTTTAAAAAAATTGTATCAATACTCTACTTTAAAGCATGTGTAGCATAACACATCTTTAGGGACTATGTGCGAATATTATAACCTATTGCATAACAATAACAAAATAAAAGGTTAGTAAATTAATGATTAAATATAATTAAGGATTAATCACCTCAGGGTTTGCTAAGCTAAAAAAACTCCTGGCTTCCTCTCCCAGCACATGTCCGATTCAGCATAGAGATATAGTGTTTGTGCATGTATACACACCTGTTGACAGAAGTTACTTGAGTGATGTTATGCGACTGGCTACTGTTGCTGACCTGACCGACCATCATTGTATTATACCCTGAATCCTGGCGACAGGCAAGGGAAAAAAAAAACCCAAAAAAAACATACAAAGCAAAATGAAATAATTTAAAGCAAACCTAAAAGCACTGATTCATAGATTCCATTAGCATAATGACAATGTAATGATGTCATTGCTAATCGATCGGTTAGAAGTAAGCAGAAAGCATGAGATCAGTTTCGAGAGACTGATATGAGATTTTAAAATGACGTTATTCATCAAAAACTGCCTCATCTCTCATGACAGGCTGCAGTGATTAATAAATTAATCACAAATAAGTCATGATTCAAATGAGTGTCTAACCTGTGTGAGGACGGAGCTTTGAAAATTTTGCTGCTGGAAAGGCAGAGTCTGCTGCTGTTGAAGACTGTGATGCGCGGCACTGTGGGCACTGCTTATGACACTCTCCACTCTAGTTTCAGCCTGTGAGCACAAAGCACCGCTCACCTGAGGGATTTCAACATTGACACCACCTGACGTCTGCTGCAAGTACATCTGCAAAAAGAAAGCACCGGTGACTTGATGGGGTTCTACCATTCATTTATGTACACCATTACCATAAATGTCTACTACAGCTTTATAGTACAGCAACCTTGAACTTGCCGAAGTTCAGTGGGCATTAAGAAGTTTAGAGACATGGCACAATATAGCAGCAGAAGGCTGCCCACACAGTTACAGCGATACCCCAATATAGCCAATAAGTCTAAAGGGGTTAAAATTGGTGTCCACTAGATGGCATGTATCAGCGGAAACTATGTTGATCCCGCTATCAAATACAAACTTGCTGTTTAGGGATTTACTTGTACAGTAGGACATCTTTAAAAAATAATGCTAACTGTAGCCTGCTAGCACTGTACAAATACAAAGCCCTGAGCACATACATGCAGACAGACTTGATGACCAGAGACAACATTACTACATCATGTCTCAGTTACAGGTGAGAAAACTTTATGGTTTAGTTAGTAACAGAACTAATCTACAAAACACAATTACACTCTGCTGCCGTAGTTAAGAAGTCATAAGGGTCCACAAACTAGATAAAGTTCTGTCTGTGCTTGTGTGGGTTTACTCCAGTTTCCACCCACAGTCCACCTGATGTGTCTAGTGATATGTCCATAATGAGTGGGCATAGAGGATAAATAAATGAATATTGTTACTGTAAAAGAAAAATACTCATACCATGAAATACAGTTTAGGTCATAGCACCCAGCCCAATTATAGACTTTTCATTAAGACCCTGAATAAATATTTTAACTTGAAAAATGGAAATGTGATGAAATACCTGAAGGTTTTGACCTTGCACCTTCTGAAGCTGCTCGTGAATTTGCCTCAGTTCCTCCTGCTGTTTCTTAATGTTGGCCTCGATCATCTGCGTTCTCTGTTCCAGCTGTTCCTTTAGGTGCTGCATGGCGTTCAGCTGTACAGAGTTTTGCTACACACAATGCGTTAATTTTATAAAGCTGAGAAAATGTTTTGCATTAGCACTTTCTAACTAGACATTAATCTTATCAAATGTAGCATAAAATCTGGAGATTTTAGAAGTTATGATGTTTGTTTCCATTATTTTTCTTATTTATTTCAGGCAAAATTATGCCATTATTTACAACATTTATTATGGAACAGTGAAGTTAAAATAGTCAATCATTAAAAATGATGCAAGACAAAAGGAAATTACAAAAAAGTTGAGTCTCACAGGTGTTGATTTACAAAAACAATGGAAAAAAAAATACCCTACATGCCTCTGTGTTGCTGTTCAAAACAAGTCTATGATTAGATGCTTCTTAAATGTTTTTATAGACTGGAGGGTAAACATCTCTAATAAAATAGTTACCTGTGTGGTTTGTTGAGGTTGTTGCTGGGTAACACGAGCAGGCAAACTTGTGTTAACATTCTGGGAAAAAAAGACATTTCTCATAGTACATGCAGAAAGAGAATTGCTTTCCTTTTAATGATTTTAAGGTGTCCATGCATTTTGCTAGGCCCCGGAGATCTGTTTACAACATTTTGACAGAAGTCCTTATCCATACTTCTGTTATTCTCTGTTCTACAACTTAGGAATTGTAGGTTGAAGGCCTTGCTCAGGGCCACAACACTGGTAGCTTGGTAAAGCTGGCAATCAAACAACTATCTTCCAATCAGTACAACATCTTAACCACTGCGCTACCACTTCCCTGTTAACAGCAACGGTGCAGAATGGTGTACTAAGGGGCTCAATCTCATCGTTTCATAGGGCCTGAAATTGCTATCATTGCCCCTGCAAATAGGGTTATTGAATAAAAATCAACTTTAATCAATCTTTATTTAAATTTAATTCTTATTTGTCATGTACATGAATATACACAGTACAACAGCGAGAGAAATGCTTTTCTGACTCAGAATTTCAAATAGTTAACTGTAAATCAAGCAAAAAAGTATTATACAGTCAAAACAGGACAAAAAAATTATCAAACATAACATAATAAAATAAGAAAAATAGAAAATAAACAGATAGAATAAAAAAAATATCCCAGGTGTTCTATTTGCAGAGTGTATAAAATGACATTTTTAGATGTACGAGACCAACCGTTGATTTTCAGTTTTCAATATTATTTCCCAAAGAGTCCCCCCCCCAAATCATCAAGATATATAGCCAGCTTCTGGGCATTTTGAGAATAATTTGCTAGTGAAGCAGATGTCTTTTAAGAATATTCATTGTAAATAGGTTCTATTATTATTATTATTTTCCTAGAACAATACTACAGACTTCCATTATTGCATTATTACTATTAATCCTGACAAGACTTCATAAATAATCCACTTTCCAATCACAAAATTTTTAAATCCAGAATTCTGTCCAGAATTAGCCCAGACAAACTGGAACTAGATTGCTTTTATAGTTTTAGAAATTTAGGAATAAATACCCAAACTTACTTATTTATCCTCAACCAAAAACAAATTCAATCAAAATATTTTATAATTCACTCTGCCTTTGTAAATATGCATAAAACTGACTGCAGGGAAATACACATTTCTCTCTATTTCTCTGCCAACATGGAAACAGACTATTCCAGTTTCATTCAGGCAACTTAACATTTTGCACAACCTGTGTAGACACAAGACACACGGCATATAAGGCTGAGTCCCACCTGGCTGCTAACAGAGGTGCAGCGCTGTAGTGTCATATCACCGGTGCTTGGCTGAGACAGCGTACTAGTGTTCATCTGCATCTTAGTGGGTGGGGCTGAGACAAAATAAAAGGCACGATTAGGTAACCAGGAGGCAAAACCCATTATTTCTATAATTATAAACCGATCTTATGCTTAAAAAATCCCACTGATAAGTTCGGCACACCAAGGCTTTTGTTTTTGTGACGCACTGAAAATTTGTTTAAGGTTAAATAATGAATATAACATGACAGACAAGCTTTGCCAATTCCAGTCTGGCCTTCTGATTTTTACTGCTAATGTGATTTTCTCTGACTTAGATACATCTTTCAAAAGGCAGCTCTCTGGACTTTATGCTGGTTTATCCGTTTAAACAATCAACCCAAGATCAGACATTCACAGTGCCTATAAGTTAAAACAGGTGTAATGCATATTAAACCAATGCAATTAAATATTATCTTGTCTTATCTAATAGAGTTCAGAAAATCAGAAAGAAATGACTAGAAACACGAGTACAGTAGGGCAAATTTAAATTTTTACAACACTTACTGGCACATGTGCTTTCGGACATGGCTGTGTGCGAGGACTTGTGGGAGCTTTGTGAAGAGGTGGATGGTGAGCGGCTGTGGTCAAAACGTTCGAGAACCTCTTTGAGGCTGGAGGTGTTTAACTGAGTTTCACAATCCGAATTCTTAAGAGAAGTTGAGAGAGGAAGGAGTTTTAGAAACTGGTATTAAAAAACCATCAGGACCTGAACAAAATTATTAAAGTATTACATTCAAAGTATAATTTAAAATATTCTTTTAGCATTAAAGTTCTATTGATTTCACTTGGCTTTTAGCTTTCAAGCTCATACCTTGTCTCCCGTTTCCTCAGGAGGTGATTCCTCAATGCCCATCTTCTTTCTAAGCTCTGCTCGTACTTCAGCATATCTAATAGAAAAAAAAGGAAAAGTCTAAAAAAGGGATGAAACTTATATGTTGAGGCAAACTAAACTAATTTTAGAATAAAAATCAGATAAAATTTAGATCGAATAAACGTGAATACTGTATATTATTGACGGAGATGTTTCTTGCATTCTGTGGTAGTCGTGGGATTTGATCCTTTACTAGTACTAAGCAGTCCCGGTCACATTTCACATTTCAATCCACTCTTCATGACTATAGTTGAAAACAGGAATTTTCAAAACTCAGATATTTTTCTAGCCAAAAATCATCCACCCCCACATAGTACACGCAAGTTTCTAGTTGCCATGGCAACCTTGAAAAAAACCTCTAAATTCACTGGGTTTTACTTCTAGCTTTCTTGCTAGATCTTTCTTGCTTACTCTTCTTGCTTTCTTAAACAAATAAGTATCCTTCACTTACCATAGTTACTCAAAGTCCTCATAATAAATCTTGCGATAGTCTTTTCAGTCATTTCAGTTTGTTTACCACATAAACCTTTCTACTAGCCTCTCACAGTTTTTCCCCAACTGTCTAAAACATATGGTTAATAAAAACTATAGTGACCACTAAATCTTGGCAAAAAGTGCACTGTTATGAAGTAGGAGCAGTGGATAGGAACACTATTTTATCCTTTGATGTCACCTACTAGTGGCTAATAATGCCTGCATACATCATTTGTGCAACAGTGTCTAATGTATATTTCACGACTAACTGCCATTTGCACCTGACTACCTTCTTCTATCTTGCTGCGGGTGGTGACCTTTTCAAGCCCAGGCTAATCTGGGGAGCTTTCTACCATTTGTTTGCCTGCCCAAACTACCCTCAGAGCAAGTATGCACTGTGGAATTTTAGTGATTATACTACATTTAGGGTATGCCAGGTTTTTGGGAACACTCAGAACACTCCATTTTATTTATTCTATTAGAAACGTTACCCGACTACAGTGTGGGTGCAAACAATGAACTCGGGCCGTGAGTTCCACTGGTGGTAGGTGATGTAGTAGCTAGTCTGGAGCCAGATCCACTGTTGACCTTTGGTCAGGAATCGATAGTAGCATGACTTGCCCTTTCCAAACTGCATCACTGCACAAGGTAGTTATAAATGATTTAGATCTTTATTGAAAGGGCACATCTTCTACATGGCACAATTTGTATGGGCATTTATATGTACATTTACTCACAATGCTCATGGCATTTAGCCAGTGACTCCAGGTCATCTACATGATAGTAGTCGTATCCTGACGTCCCCAAGACTTCAAAGGGAAGATAGCCAATAATAGGGGGAGCTCTGGAAAATCATAGAGAACACAAACATTTTTTTCTGAAGTAGCAATACAAATGTAAGAAAAAAAAGGAAAACCTTTTACCTGTGATCTAATAGAAGAAATTTCCATTCCAGACTGTGTCTGGATGTAAACTCTTCATTGGATTTCTCCACAGTACTCAGCTCCTGTAGGTAATCAATTAATTAACCAATAAATGCTAAGCTCACATGTAACTGAGGTGGACAACATCTGCAGACAGTCGATCAATAATCAATACAAGCGAAACACAAATGTATCTGCCATAGACATGGCACAAGCTTAGTTAATTAACACTTTCGATACAACCTAAGCCTGGATCCTCTCAAGACATGCATTATGGACTATAATTAATCCTCTTTCCAGGTAAACACATTTGCTTGACGGCCAAAAAAAAACATGTATCCATCAATACAAACAAAACCCACAAGAAAATTTTGAAGCAAACAATAATACAAGTGAAGCCAGAAGCCAAATGAACAATTTACATGACCACACCAACAAACTGGAATAAAAAAACATAAATTATCTGCTATGTTAGCAAAAACCACACAACTAAACTGTAACTTCTTGCCTTTATGAACTGAGGCCTCACTAGACGTACGGTTGCTACAAAACACACATGGTCATCAAAGGCCGGGCGCAATGACCGCTGGAGTACTTCTTCCAAACCGTTACGGCTTATACGAGGCACTGGAAAAGAAAAAGAAACAAACAAAAAAGACCACGGTTACAAACAGGTGTGAATCCTGCTTAATTTTCTTGCTTGTTATAGGTTTCGAAACTTATCAGATGCTCCTATTCAGAGCGACTTACATTTATTTCATACAACAGAGCAATTGAGCTCAACTATGGGATTCAGCAGTGGTAATATAGAGTTGCTGGAAATCGAACCCTGATATTCCTTTTAGCAGTCCTACACATTAATCACTGTGCTACCACTTCCCCCTTACTTAAATGCTGATAAATGGGTGCAGTGGTTTCTTAGTGTTTAGGATGTTAGACCGCTAACTGGATCATTATTTGTGTAACTCCCAAGATCTTTAACTGCTCAGTTAAATAAAAACATTTCTTTTTGACAAATAGTAATGGTCCTAGCTAAGGGTGCCTGCCAAACACCAAAAACAAAAGAAAATAAATGAGTCCTGGGATATAGCAGGTCTGGTCACCTCAGTGCGTTACATTTAAAGTACTCACTGTTGCTAAGTGATTTGAAGTTCCCGATAAATTTAACGTATTCATACACAGGCAGTTCTTTGGGGTCCACGGAACCTCTCCGCATGTGACAGCAAAATTCCAGCTGGCCTTTAGCTGGAAAATATAGGAAAAAATCATAATAGTCTATAATGGTAGATCAAGATGATAGTTATGGAACCATGGCTGTTTATAGTTAAGACAGTATTTTTTGATTAAAGTACTTACTCTTGAGGTATTCTGGGCTGAGGTTCTCACCTTCTGGGTGTGAAGAGAGGGCTTTACACACATCAGTGTGCTCTCCAGTTGGAAGGAAATTTAGCAGGTTCTGATCAACCAAATCTGACTAGAACCCAGAGAAACCATACCAAGTCAACAATTGGTAAGAGTTAAACAAATTATACAACAATTTAAAATATTTATGATTATAACAATTATAGTTAGGTGGGCGGTATTACATTGCTTATCTAGTAGTCAAAAGCATATTCTGTGTTCAGAAGCAACCTTCGTTAGATCTAACCGAATTGATTCTAGTGATTTATAAGATCTAGAGTTCTCGACATTTCGCAACTGAAGCCCCCAACCCAGGGTAATTATGTGGTTATGTATGTATGTATAGATAGATAGATAGATATACATACCCACATAACATTTCCATTTAAAACAAACAAGGGCAATAATGAAACAGGGTGGCGTGGTGGTGAAGTGTTTAGCGAGAGGGTCCTGGGTCCAAATTCGCGAGTTTTTTGCATGTTCACCCTGTGCTCTTGTGGGTTTCCTCTGGGTACTCTAATTTTCTCCCACAGTCCAAAAAATTTGACTGCTAACTCTAAATTGCCCATTGGAGTATGCATGTAGTTGTTCGTCTATGTGTGGCCCTGTGATGGACTGGCAACCTGTCCAGTATAAACCTCTGCCCTTCGCCCTATGTGCGATTACCTGGAGGCCATTATGTTATTTACTTGACTGAGGATGTTTAGTCTTCAGTCAACAAAAACTAAGGAAGAGGTCTGTAGAGAGAAAGTCACTAGCTATGCATAAAACTCGCACTTTAGCTTCCCAACTCTAGCTCAAAATTTCGCAAAATATAGATGCAAACAACATTAACACAAAGTCAAAAGAATTGACACTATGCAATGTAGTTTTAAATGAAACCAAGCAAATGACCCAGAACCTCATTATGTCACCCACAAGTGGTTACCGGAAGGTGATGGAGTAAGGATGTGACACCCTCTGAGACGTAAATTATGTTTCCATCAGTCAGGATAACCAGGAAGAAGCCGTCCAATGCCTACAAAGCACAAAGTGCAGATAAGCATTAGAATAAATGCTTCATACAATGCCAAATCTTTCATACACACATCTTAAAGTTTTACCTCAAGCATGAGCTGTGCGAACTCCTCATTGCTGAGGAAAGGGGGTTTCCAGCTCTGTCTGATCTCATTGGACTCGGACTGCGCAGCAATCTCTGCACAAAATTTCCATCTGTTATCGTCATCAACTGGTCAGATTTTAGCATATACATTCATACTGATGTTCAAATGGCTTCATTTTAACAATTTTCTGTTAATTTTTTTTTATAACTATCCTAAATTTGGTTTGCGAAATTTTTTTTACTTATGTAAAAGCCACGACAAGCATTATCTGTCTTTGCAAACAAGAAAAAGCTTATCATGTTACTAAGAAACTATTTGACTTAAAACTGTACCTTTAACTGTTCCAAATAAAGGAATGACAATTGGTATTATTTATGAGATTACTAATAGTGTATGACAGTGATATTAATAGTGACATTTTAAATACAGTGCAGCATAAATGCTCCAGCAAAATTGGAAAGTGGTAGCTTAACAGTTAAGTTCTGTGCTGACGATTGCAGATTCAATTCCTATATTTACTGCCACGGTTAAGTGATCCCAGATCAAGGCTCTTAACTGCTCATATGAAAAAAAAAAATAAAAAAAAAAGAGATAAGAGCACCTGTCAAATGCCAATGTTCTGAAGGTCTGCTGGTGTGGTAAGTTCTAATAAAGCCATCTTAAATATAAAGATTTATTACTTTATACTGGACATAATGTACAGTAATTTGAACATTGATGAGCTTTTGCTGACATTGACGTTCTTTTTTCCTTTTCATGTTTAGCAAAAATGCCTTTATGTTTTTAAGTTAAATTGTTTTCCTAACATTACTATAGTAATTGTTAAGCACAAGGAAGCGTTTCGAGCCAAGAAGTAAACTAACTTTAACTAAATTGTATATTTTTTTATTGTGAAACCACAAGGCTAGTGCTTTTGCTTTGTTCGGGCACAAAGAAGTGGAATAAACTTCATCAACAACTAAGACATGATTAAACACCTAGCTCTTTCTTTAAAAAAGGTATTTTTTAAATGTTGCTTTAAACAAGGGCGTTTACCAAATGCTGCAAATGTTCTAAATAAAAAAAATAAAAAAAAACATTGGAAAATCATGACCACTAAAATTTTTTAAAAGCCAGCTGAACACCACGTTCCAACATGACTGTGCTCAAGAATTACTTTTTCCAAACAACCTCATCTGCCAAAATTCTGGCCGTAATGAAGTACAGATCAGCAGGCGTGTAGCAGTCAGATTACAGAATGAGCCTCTTTAACAGCTAGCATTTTGGACCAAATTCTCCCTACTAGAACATAAATGTGTCATTTGTTATAAGAGCAGAAAAAGCACAGAGTCTGCAGAGTTCAGCGTTTCAAATTTAAAGATTTCATCAGTGGCACAATAGAGCCAAGAAAAATGCTGCCAATGACAGAAGACGACATCATTGATTATTTAATAACAAACCTGTATAGATGTATAGTGCCAAATACATCATTAGCTACAGTCAATAACTACCTGATACCATAGATGATAAAACCAACAAAAGAAAAAAACAAAAACACAATAAAAGACATCACCAAAAGTGTCAACTTTAAACCAAATCGGTCATTACTGACACCAAAAAGATGTTTCTATGAATTCAAAAAATGTCATTAATGACACTAGCTGTCATCTTTAAAAAAAGCTTTTAATGACATCTGCCAATCACCACTGTTGCAGAAACGATCAAAGAAACATGATTGCATCACTGGTCACCAATAACAGCAAACATCCTAGCGGTAACACAGAAACCTTAATTGTCATCGAAAAACAATGTCATTAATGACCCCTTAAATTAAAAAATAAAAAAAAACATCATTTACAACCTAGATATCCAAAGGTCATCCCGTCAACAAAAATGCGTTTGTTACCTTTGTGTTTCTGTAGATAGTCAATACTTTTCTGTAAGATTGTGGATTTGTCCATCCTGCGTGTGTTGGCAGGCAGCAAAGTGCCCAGTTCTTTAATGAGGACATTGAACTGATCTCTCCTCTTCTTCTCAGATTTATTTCGAGAAACGCTGAATCACGATACAACAACCAATCAATTTTTTTAACAAGAATTTACAAGTTTTGAAATCTCGTACCAGGAAGATCAGATTAGATGCAACAGACCTACCGTTTGGCTTTATCCTTTTCATCTTCTTCCATCAACTCGTCAAAAATACTGCCATCATCCCTGTAACACAAATCCTCTATTTAGAAACTGCATGATTATATATAATGTTTTACAGCCTATTTCAGTCACATTATTTCCAAAATCAATATACAATTAAAAATATCATCAATGACTAGAGGTCATCTGTAAAAAAATTACATCTACAAATCACCTCTGGTCCCGAAAACATTAAAGAAACAGAGATACAAATGGTACTAAATGTGTCATTAGTGACACCTAAAGTCATAAACACCATAAAGTTCTCTCTATAAAATACAAGATAGCTTTTTCTATTACTGACTGTCATCTGTTAAAGAAAAAAATTGTATTACATCTACCAATCACATCCAGCACAGAAAACAAAAACAGATTTGACATCTCTAAAGCCAAAACTATTAACAATAGTCAAATAGTAATCTCTAAAACAAAAAAATTATCTATGTCATAAGCAAAAAAAAGTGATGCAGAAATGCATCTCAGACAGCAACCTGGTCGTCTGACACCAAAACATTAATCGCTGACTTCCAATACATCATCAGGAAATTCAATTCCAGAGAATTGTAATATCTATACATCTATCTATCTATCTAGATAGATAGATAGAGAGAGGGGAGAGATAGACATTTTCACCTGTCTGTGGAGCTCATTGTGAAGCTTCATGAGTCTGTGGTTGACACACTCCAAGCATTGGGAAGACATCTGAAAGAAAAATTAAGGTGATTAATTCATTTATCTACTATCCCCACTTATTTCCTAACTTAAGGTTATGGAGGTGTGCTGGGAGCTATTCCCAGCACGCATGGGTGCACTCTGGGCAGGTCACCAGTCCATCGCAGGGCCACACACAGACATCACACACACATTCACTATGGGCAATTTAAAATTACTAATCAACCTAATGTATATGTTTTTTGACTGCGGGAGTAAACAGTGTACCCGGCGTTAACCAATGCAAGCACAAGGAGCACATGCAAACTACGCACAGAAATACCTGCTAACCATTATGCCACCACCTGCCCCACAAAATAAATTAATTTGTTAAATGGGTTAAAGGTTCAAAATTGCTAAAAAAATAAAATAAAAAAATAAATTAGGACTAGGACCACAAGACCTGTTCCAAGCTGAAGGCATTTTCTTCCTTAAGAGTTCAATTCCTTATCCTTTTTTTAAAGGCAGTGACTTAAATAACTTACTGTTTATTTGACGACTAAGGCAACAAAGTATTTTACAACCAATGGTAAAACTGCCATTCCAACACCCAAACCATCAAAGGCACCAAAGTATCATACAACCAAAACTGCCATCCGGACACCGAAACCAATGTCACGACATCCAAAACATCATGACATTGATCATCATACACAAAACTTACAAAACTTTATCACACCTAAAAATGTCATCCATAACATCCAAACTGTAATTAGAAACCAAGCATTATATTGCTACCAATGAAACTGTCACCACAGACACCAAAATTGTCATCAGAGACAAAAATTTAATTTCTACCACCCAAACTGTCACCAGTCACAATAAATGACACATCAGACTTCACCAAATCGATCAGTGGCAAAACCATCGTGCGTCACATCATACACCAAACGTGCGCTGCCTCCTTAAAGCATGTCACATACCCTCGCAAAGTGGCCAACTACAATCGGCTGCCAGTACTCGTAAAAATACATAAAGCACGCAAGAGCACGCGGTTTGATATGTTCAGCAAGCTGTAATATCCCCTGCACAGATTTTGATACGCACTAATTCACACACAAGTACATACTTACTAAAGATCAGGACCACCGCGCTCCTACATTCCCCAGCGTGGCTCAGGAGGCCTCGGCGTAACGCGCGACCGGAAGCACCGTAACGGAACTAACTGCTGCAAAACTGCGCGAAATTACCCTTAACATTCATTTAACCAGTTTTAATTGTGCGGTAGTTTATCTCTTTACAAGCCGTACGTGATACTGCTAAAATGCGAGGTTAGAAGTAACAAAAATCTACAGGCCTAACCTACTTTGGATGCACTGTTGTGCTTGTTTATTTCTGTCATGCGCAGTATGATCTTCCGGGAGCAATATTTTATTAGGGGTTTAATGTGGCGCACCACGCTATGCTGGAATTGCGATTGACCCAGACTGTTGCGCTTTGTTAATACATGGAAATTTTTATTATTACTATTGCTAGTTAAAACTTTCACTGAATACCAATATTGGATAATTGTTTATTTGGCGCTTACATCACTCCCCCAAATTGTATTGAACAATCTTTATTATGCGCATGTGCAATAATTTTATTGCCTGGGCGTCGACTATTCACACTCCACCCCGGAAGATGGCGGAAATGCGCCAAAGGCTGGTTTGACAACCGCCATTAAAACCAAAAGAAGAAGAACGCGGACGTGTGGATCAAAAATGCTGCCAAATTTTAGAAAAGCATTTGTTTCGGGAATACAAAAACACCATTCTAGATTTTTTTCTGCTTTACAAACGAGTGACAGAAAAGTAAGTTTTACCTTTTTGAACAATTGGCAAGAGATTCAGGATTCAGAGAATCGTGGCCCAATTTCACTCGACATGAATCAATATAAATAAGTGATTCATGGCTCATGATTCAATATGATTCATTATGACCTACGTGAACTGTTGAACCGCATTTACACTGCAGGTCGTGATGCCTACTTTAGTGTCTACATGTAAACTTTTGATGACTTCCTTGCGTTATTCTTTCAAACTGACCTGAATCCAATGGCTGCGTTCACATTATACCAGCGAAATCAAGGTCGTACTGATCGTGTGTGTGTGTGTGTGTGTGTGTGTGTGTGTGTGTGTGTGTGTGTGTGTGT
>JAOTQW010000026.1:3824105-3834984 GCA_026260075.1 Sisor rabdophorus
GTGTGTGTGTGTGTGTGTGCGTGTGTGTGTGTGCGTGCGTGTGTGTGTGTGTGTGTGTGTGTGTGTTTGTTAATATGTGACCATAGGAGTTGGAATGTTTAGGGTAAATAATGTTGTTAATATGTGTGCATGGATGTTTGTTTCACAACAATATAAGCAAGGTTGTGTGTGTGTGTGTGTGTGTGTAAGTGAGAGAGATATAGAGTGTAAGTAACTGTGGGAGTGTGATCTGATCAGCTGAGACCAAACCTGCTTCAACTGTCTTTGTTTTGATGCCTATCAGTTCTCAAAACACTTCAAGTGTTTTTTTAGCTGTTTGTGTGTAGTGTATTGTAGGGTTGCATAAATCTGTGTTTGTATGTGTGTTCGTGTAAAAGTAGTGCAGATATTCGATCTTTAAATTGTTGTTTGTAAAGTAATATCTTTTAACCTTTGATCACAATCTTGGGTCTCAATTGTGAGGCACAAAGGCTGAGTTTGGACTAATTTGTTACGCTTAATCGACTGTGTTAATTTCTTGTGGCAGACACACACACACACACACAAAACAGAAAGGCTCTAATAAACACTAGGGTCACTTTTCTGTCCGTCATAGGTCTTAAAGTCATATGATTGGTCATGTGTCCTCCCCAGCATGACTTTAACCCTACAAACATCTGGCCGGTGTGTGTGTGTGTGTGTGCGTGTGTGTGTGTGTGTGTGTGTGTAGGTCACAGCAAGACAGAAACAGGATCTCTTCTCTTTCCCTTCTGCTTTTCTTCCCATCACTGTCTCCCTCTTTCTCCCTGTTTGCAACTCACAGACACACACACACACGCACACACGCTTACTACATACCTGCACTCGCTCATCACAATGAACGCTTTCTTCTTTTGGTCTGTTGTGTGTATGAACACACACACAGACACACACACATACACACACACTTATTTGGCGTTTTTCCACTTTTACTCAAACTTTTTGTCTTCATGCTCAGTAATTTCTTGATTACGCAATAGTACAATATAGTAATTTACTCTATAATGAGTAAGATAAGTGTTTAATTGCATGCTATGTGTAAAACAGAGAGTTATAATGACTGTACATTTTTAGGAATTAAAATTCGTTGCAAATTAGCCTAAAAAAGCCCAGTGAGTAATTTTCTTTAAACATATAGTATTAGAATCTGCTATCGGTGTCTATGCTAAACATCTAAACAAATTTTTTAAAATGTTACTATAAAATAGTTTCTTTCTGTTCCAGAAAAATTGTTAAGAAACAAAGATGGAAAAATATTTTTTCCTTCTTGTCTTCTTTAGAAAAATTTACTAAAGTAACTTCCGGTGCAACAAGTGGTAAATATGTAACAGAGTGAATTTTTTTCATTTTTTTTTTTTTCAACAGGCTTAAAAAAAAATTAAGCAGTTTTTTATTGTTAAAAGTAGATATTGTTAAGGTTTTCAGTTTAAAACATAATTTAAAATAAAAATAAAATATTTAATTAAAATGAAATATTTTTTAGTTTTACTTATAATAATAATATTAGTAAGACACAAAAAACAACCAATGGTTAATTTAATTTAAAAAATAATAATAATTTTTCTTGTATTGCCACTATAATATAAACAAGCTAAAAATAAATTTAAAAAAAATTGAAAAGGCTTTAATATTTTAAAGTAGGCTTTGATATTCTTATATTGGTTTTAGAAACTTTCTGATCATGAGTTGAGATTGTCTTTATTAAAGATTTTTTGGAATTTATGGAATTTATTTTAGTGGTGCATGATTAATGTTGTAAATTATGTCAGGTATGGCAGAAAGTTGGCTTAGTTTTTTGGAGTTTGCAGGTTCTCCCTGGGCTACATACAGACAACCACACACTTACATTCATTCCTATTGGCAAGTCACCAATCAACCTAATGTACATGTTTTTAAACTGTGGGAGGAAACTGGAGTACCCGGAGAAAACCCATTTAGGCGTGGGAAGAACAGAAAGACCCAGTGCCTGGAAATCGAACCCAGGACCTTCTTGTTGTGAGGTGATCGTGCTAACTACTATGCCACCGTGCTAACTACTACGGCACCACTCCAAAAAATGAAAATTATTTACCCCTGGTTTTGGAGTTACACTCAAAATTGAAGTGGAAAAACCCACTAAAGGCTTCTACAACATTAATGTAATGTCCTTAAAACAAAATAAAGCTCAGTAGTGTGTGTGTGGCCTTCACGTGCCTGTATGACCTTCCTATAATGCTTGCGCATGCTCCTGATATGGTGGTGGATGGTCTCCTGAGAGATCTCCTCCCAGACCTGGACTAAAGCATCCACCAGCTAGACAGTCTGTGGTGCAACTCTGGTGTTAGTGGATGAAGCAAGACATGATGTTCCAGATGTGCTGAATTGGATTTAGGTCTGGGGAACTGTAGGGCCAGTTCATAGAATCAATGCCTTCATCTTGCAGGAACTGGTGACACACTCCATCCACATGAGGTCTAGCATTGTCTTGCATTAGGAGAAACCCAGGGGCAACCACACTGGCATATGGTCTCACAAGTAGTCCGAGGAGCTTATCTCAGTACCTAATGGCAGTCAGGCTACCTCTAATGAGCACATGAAGGGCTGTGCTGCCTTCCAATAAAATGCCACCCCACACCATTACCGACCCACTACCGAACTGGTCTCTGTCTGAACCTGTTCTTTGGCAAACGTCCTGCACGTTGTTGGGCTGTAAGCACAACCCCCACCTTCATGGAATCTGTTTCTGACCATCTGAGCAGACCATGCACATTTGTGACCTGCTGGAGGTCATTTTGCAGGGCTCCTGTTCCTCTATGCATAAAGGTGGAGGTAGCAGTCCTGCTGCTGGCTTGTTGCCCTCCTACAGCCTTCTCCACATCTCCTGGTGGACACAGCAAACCTTCTTGCCACAGCTCGCATTGGTGTGCTATTCTGGATGAGCTGCACTTTCTGAGCCACTTGTGTGGGCTGTGGCCTGTGTCTCATGCTACCACTAGAGTGAAAGCACCACTAGCATTCAAAAGTGACCCAAACATCAGCCAGAAATCACAGGAACTGAGAAGTGGTCTGTGGTCACCACCTGCAGAATCACTCCTTTATTGGGGGTGTCTTGCCAATTGCTTATAATTTGCACAACAACATGTGACATTGATTGTCAATCAGTGTTGCTTTCTAAGTGTAAAGTTTGATTTTACAGATTGACTTGGAGTTACATTGTGTTGTTTAAGTGTTCTCTTTAATTTTTTTATATATAGTTTTGACACAAACAGTGTTGTGACTAAACAACCGTTTTGGTCAGGTAAACAAATAGGCAACAAACACAATTCAAACAGATTATAGTTTGAGCCGATTAACGTGATGTTTGTTCTCATAATCTGTTAATCTTGTTTTTTGGGAAACATAAAATACAGCAGATTCAAATCTTGAATCTGCTGTTTTATCACTTCCTTTTTAGTTTTGTTTGATTCACACAGAATCTTTCTTCTTCTCTTTTCAGCTACTCCCTTTAGGGGTCACTATCTGCCTCCATCTAACCCTATCCTCTGCATCATCTTTACTTTCACTCACTAACTTGTCCTCTTTTACTGCATTCATTTACCTTTCCTCTTTGCCTCCTTCTTGGCAGCTCCATTATCTGAACTCTAAACAGTATGAATCTTTTGTAAATGTCTTTTCTTTGCAGCTCAGAAAATCAATATTACTATAATAAAAGGTACATGGTGTGCATGTAGAAATTGAGCAAGCATAAAAAAACACAAAGTTCACTACAATTTACAATGTCACTATTTGAAACAATTCAAGTTTCATATTCAGATAGAATCCTGTAGCAGTTCTAAAGCTCTGTACTTTGTGTCTCACAGGTCATGTAATATATAGAAAATAAAGGACAGTTAAGAATGATGCATTTCGGTTGGCATAGTGGTTAGCACGGTCGCCTCACAACAAGGTCCTGGGTTCGAATCCAGTTTGAATTCCTCCCACAGTCCGCAATGGACCACTGCCTCTTGCCCTAATTGCGCTGGGATAGGCTTTAGCAAACCCCCATAACCCCGAGTTAGAGATTAAGCGGTTATAGAAGATGAATGAATGAATTTATTTGTTACTCCTCGTTAAAATCATTTTTAATTGTTTATTAATTGTTTACATTGTGGTGTGCAATTTCACCAGGATGAATTTGATTATCTTCCAACTGTACACAAATAACCCGAAGTGAAATATAACCCGAAGGCATATCTGTGTTACCATTAATATTTGTTCACACGTACCAAATCCTGACCAAAAATGTTTTTGATTTTTTTCATGGTTCTCATCCTCAGGACAAAGTTGCAGTGCTAGACAGCGCAAACACACTAACAAGAGCAGATAAAAACTCATCACATCGTTACATCTCCTAAACTCGCATAACTTGTGTTTTTACTTCAACTGAGATTTGACCTAAGTGATTCATACCATACACCCAGTCCTGGTCATAGGAAAGCAACAGTTTTATTAATGTAAGTGACAGACAGCCTGTCATTTTACCTAAATACCTCATTCGTAGCTCAGTAAAATGTTTTCAAACTAGCTATTGAAATAAATTAATAATTGGTAAAGGTTATAATCATTTATAATAAGATACCGAAAATAATTATATTAAATTATATGTCTGATTAAATATCATTAATGTTAAATTCCTTTTCATTGTCACACCTTGGTGTGTTTGTTTAAGATGTAGCAAAAAAACAAAAACTAAGGAAGCACAAAAAGTCTCTGAACTGCTACAATATGAAAACACAATGTCTTTTCACGTCATGTCTTATCCTCTTACCCACACACAAACACAGTGTGTCACAAAGTGGCACGGTCAGCTACACAAACAAGACACAATCACAAAAAGACACAAACATTTATTAACACACACACACACACACACACACACAGACATTGCAAACAGACAAGTGAACACAGTGACACAGTGTAAGCACATATAAGTCATATATACACACACACACACTAAGTAGTGTGTTTATTTGACTTGTTGTAATACAATCCTTATAATAGGAAATAGTACACACACTCTCACACACTCACACACACACACACACACACAAAGTCATGACCTTGACTCAACAGGTTGCGGCACCAGACAAGTCTTCCTGACTTGCAATAATCAAGTGACATTTGTTTGTGTGTGTGTGTATGTTTTAAATAGTATATTTACAGCATACAAGGCTGCAGTTTAACCTGATTTTCCAGTTATACTCGTTAAATATTTCAGTGTCCGACAAAACATGATGCAGGCATGCGCTCAATCACACACACACACACGCACACACACATAAACTATTTAATATTCAGCTCTGAGGTTCATCTTTCTCTGATTATTCATCAACGCTGTTTATTTATTTATTATAAGGGCGGAATTGTGTGTTAGTATGACAGTCTTATACGGTTATTATCAGAACTGAAATATTTATTAACTTAATATGTCATTATTTCTAAATTTTAAAGTTTCCACCCCTTTAATTATACATGTTTGATTATAAATGATTGTATTTATTATAAATATAAGTTTTAAGCTTAGTAAAAAGTGATTATTGTTACTATAAGTTAAAAGACAATTTATCTCTAGCCAACATTCTATTTCAACCTGTTAAGCCCGCTTTATTCATTGCCAAATTACATATTATTACATTGTTGATAAACCAAAATTAATATCAAACAATGATATATATTTTCATACAAAAGTATAACACATTGTTTCATACATGCTATGGAGTATTTATATCTTTACACTTTACTTAAAAGACATTAAAGCCATTATAAACATTTACACAATTTAACCTAAGCTTCAGGGTAGTGGCGTAAATTGGGACAAGTTTGTTTGTGATCACCTGATTCCTATCATTTGATGATGTCATAAAATGTGTATAATTATTATTCTTCAGGTTCTTGGTATCAATAATACTTAAAAAATGTAACTTGAATAACGGTTGACCTAAAATGAACATAATATAGCTCTATATTATATATATTTGCTATATATGAAATTTTTTTATATTAGCAAAGGGGTTTTTGCTAATGTATTTGCTAAACGTTTCGTTAACTCAATACTGAGAAATCTCTACGCATGTTGGGTTGGTGATTAAGTTTTAAAAATGATAAATAAATACTGATAACCTGAATGTTGGGTTTCATGGTTATTATACCCTTGAAATTATCTTAGCATTCCACCTTAATGTTGTTTCTTTGTTTAAGCAGTAGATTTGACTGAGTTCCTACGTGTGGTGCACCCAACAGTTCCTTTATACTTAATATGACTTACTTTACTGTATTTCCACTATAAAAACTACATTAGAACATCTACCCTATGAACACTTTTACACTAAAAACACTCCAAATGAATACTATAAACACTACACTAGGACATTTCGACTAAACACTACATTACATTGTACATTATCAACACTACTTGAAAACATTTACACTATAAACACTAATTAATTTACACAGAACACTATGTTAGGACATTGACACTATAAACACTATAATCTATTAGGACATTGATACTTTAAACGATAACTGGGACATTTACACTAAACACCACAATAGGGCATTTACACTATAAACACTAAATTAGAACATTAACACTATAAACACTAGATGAAAAAAATTACACTGAACACTACATTAAGACATTGACACTATAAACACAATAATCTATTAGAACACTGATACTATAAATGCTAGACTGGGACATGTACACTAAACACCACATTAGGGCATTTACACTATAAACACTAGATTAAAAATGTACACTGAACACTACATAAGGACATTGACACTATAAACACTATAAACTATTAGAACGTTGATACTATGAGCATTAGATTGGGACATTCACACTAAACACTACATTGGGACATTGACACTATAAACACAATAATCTATTAGAACATTGATACTTTAAATGCTAGACTGGGACATTTACACTATAAACACTACATTAGGACATTTACACAATAAACACTGCATATTAGTACTATAAACACTAGATTAGGACTTTTATACAAAACACTATATTAGGACATGTACACTATCAACACTACATTAAAACATTTACACTATAAACACTAGATTAGGACATACACATAATAAACACCACATTAGAAAATGTACAGTAAACTGTACATTACAACATTTAAACTAGAACTATAAATTTAAAGTTTTAACTATAATTTTTTACATCTATAGCTACATTTTTACATCTACATTGGAAAATGTACACTTTTAACACTTAATTAGGACATTAATACTATAAACACTACAGTAGGATATTGACTTTATAAACAGTTAATTAGGACATTTACACTATGAACAGTACATTAAAACTATAAACACTCGATTAGGACATTTAAACTATAAACACCACATTAGGACATTTACACCATAAACACTACATCAGGACATTGACATTATAAACACTAAATGAGAACATTTACACTATAAACACAAAATAAGAATATGTACTCTATAAATACTACATTAGGACATCTAGATTATAAACACCACATTATGATATTTACACTAAATTAAGACATTTACACTATAAACACAAAATAAGAATATGTACTCTATAAACACTATATTAAAACATAAACATTTACCCTATGAATACTACATTAGGGCATTTACAGAATACACACTACATTAGGAATATTAACAATATAAACACTAAGACAGTAACACTATAAACACTACACTAGATAATATCGACTTTAAACACTTTATTAGGAACATTGACACAATAAACACTACACTCGGACATTTACACAACATTAGGACATGTGCACTATAAACAATACATTAGAAAATATACACTTTAAACACTTTATTAGAACATTCACATTTTGACTAAGAACACTACATTAAGACATTTACACTATGAACACTACATCAGAACATTTCCACTAAATATTTACACTATTAACAGTATCTGCACAGTATAAACACTATATATACTATATAATTAAACTAAACATTGTTATACTAAACAATGCCTTAAACAACTTACACTGTAAGAAATACATTAGAAAATGTAGCCTATAAACACTACATTCAGACATTTACACTATAAACACTACATTAGGACATTTAAACTATGAACACTACATTATCACATTTATACTATGAACACTACATTATCACATTTAGACCATAAATTAGGGCATTTACACTATAAATACTACATAAGTACATTTACCCTATAAATACTACATTACAACATTTACACTATAAATACTACATAAGTACATTTACATTATATATAAACACTACATAAGGACATGTACACTATGAGCACTGCATTGAAACATTTACACTATAAACAGTATATGCACAGTATAAACACTACATTAGAAAAAAAATATATATACTATATAATTAAACGAAATATTGTTATACTAAACAATGCATTAAACATCTTACACCGTAAGAACTACATTCGAAAATGTAGACTATAAACACTACATTTAGACATTTACACTATAAACACTACATTAGGACATTGACACTATGAACACTACATTAGGACATTTACACTTCAAATACTACATTTCGAAATTTACACTATAAACACTACATTAGGACACTATAAACACTATAAAATGCTGACAGCACACATAGAAGCTGAAAAAAAATACATAATCAATGATTTTCTAAAAAGAAGACTTTGCTCCTCATTAAGGTTTATTTACTCTTTAGTCAAACTAACCTTGTTTTATGGCCTACCCTTGATACTCATGGTAGAGTTTTATGATGTTACCATGGCAGCTTGAAGATTAACCCCCCAGGATTTCTCCAATTCAAGGTTCAGCTTAAGAGGTAAATGTTTTAGAGCAGTGTGTTATTTAACAGTACCCTGTTGTTTGTGTGTTTACTCGTTTAGTTCTGACCAAGCACCTGGGGTCAACGTGATCAGCCAATGACCTGGAACAGGAACTCAATTTGACCTCTATAATTTCCTGTTAGTGTGTTCCCTCTTCAAACAATCTATTTTCCTTACATTTTTTTCACATACATACACACGCAATAAGTTACCATTTAGGTAAAAGTTGAACAAATAACCTAGTGGCTGTCATCTCATGACTTGTGAGTGACTTGGCAGAAATCTTTTGGCTGAACTCACACAATCGCCAGAATCTTTTTTAACCTGAACCCCATTATTGAATTATTATTTACCTACTTGCCTTTATTGGTAGGATAGAGGGATAAAATAGGGAAGAGGGTGAAAGTGAGAGAGAAAGAGAGAGAGGTGGGATTGGAGAGGACCTGAGCCTGGAATCAAGCCTGGGTCGCCTGAACGCAACAGCTCGTGCATTTGGGTGCAGGCACCTTAAACCACTACACCACGGTGCAAACTGGCCATAATGTAAATTTAAACTAGTGTTAAAAAACATTTTAATAACAAGAATTTTTTTGTTCCCTCTGCGCTTGCATTTTTTTTTCCCGGGTACTCCGTTTTCCACCCACTGTCCAAAAATGTATTCTTTAAATTGCTCATAGGAGTGAATGTATGTGTTTTTGTTAGTTTATGTATGGCTCTGCGATAGACTGGCAACCTGTCCAAGATGTACCCCTGCCCCATGTACACTGGGATAGGCTCCAGCAGACTCCTGTGACCCTGAGCTCGCGGGTGGGAAGATGAATGAATAAATTGTCTCCCTTTTGATACTAAGTGTTAAAACTGGAGGCTCGTTTTCCAAAATACTTGCTCACAGCTTGTTATATCAGCAGTCACACATAGCTCTTCACTCTATTTTGTTTTACTGCATAAAACGTATTTTTACTGCATAAAACGTACAGTTTTTTTCATGTGAAAAGTGTTTGCTTTAATAGAAAACCTTCCAATCAATCGGATTAAAGCGTGACTAAACAGTTTGGAGGTACACAGTAAACACTATCCATCAGTTTCACGCTGATTTAACCAAGAGACGGATGATTGGTTATTAATTATTTGACCTAAAATTGTTGCTGGATTATTTTGAAGCTCAGTTGTGTGAGTTGTGCTACTAAAAAATTGTGTGCATTAAGGGTGTGAAATGAACTGTTATGAGGAAACAATGCTGGAAATTAGCTTCTAATATTAGAAAAAGTAATAAAAGAACAGTTGTACTCATTGTATGGAGAATGAACAGTTATGTAGCTATACGTCATGACCGACTGTTTGTCAGCAGCTTCTCTATCAGTTGTTGGATTAATGTTAAGTGTTTTATAAATGCTAGGAGTATAACGTAACAATTAAAATGGTATTAACTGAAACTTATAAGTTAACAAAGATTGATGATTTGGTAGTTTGAATGTTTCTATTCTGTATCATTATCTTGGATTCAGAATAAGAATTTTGAAGTTAACCTTTAGGCTTGACAAAACCTTCAGGTCGCATCCAGATTCTGTATAATATGATCACATGTGGTATGAACAAAATCCGGATGTAATACACCCAACATGTGGATAAGTAGTTACGTGTTGGACTACTGATTTCGACTAGTAAATAATTCCCTGTATCACCGAGCTGCCACTATACGATTATTTATATGGATAGAAAATACACTGGATGACAAATATTTTTTGTGTGTTTAACTTGCTGTACTTTAACTGATATACCTGCCTTACTGTGTTCATAGATTAAAACGAATAATGCTGCTTTCCTTTATGCCCCAAATTTTTCTTTTTTGTTCTGTCATTTTTTTTGACATTTTTCTTTGTGTCACAGATTATTTCTGAATTATAACTCAAATACACTATGGAGCATCTCTAGTTATCAAAACAAAACAAAATCTTACGTTTTCTCTTTCTCACACACACACACACACACACACACACACACACACACACACACACA
>JAOTQW010000026.1:3887515-3900525 GCA_026260075.1 Sisor rabdophorus
GACCTTCTTGTTGTGAGGCGACGGTGCTAACCACTGCGCCACCGCGCCGCCCACATTAGGTTGATTAGTGAATTTAAATTGCCCATAGTAGTGAATGTGAGTGTGGGTGGTTGTGTGTGTGTGTGGCCCTGCGATGAATTGGCGACCTGTCCAGGGTGTACCCCTGTGACCCCAGTGACCCCGGATTCAGGAATAAGCGGGTAAAGAAGATGAAATGAATTTATGGTCATTCAGAAACAACATTAATAAATTTAGACTGTATTGATTTTAATGATCCAAGAAAAACATTGATGAATTTACACCGTGGCGGTGGTGTTATGTAGTGGTAAGCATGTTTGCCTCCCAGCAAGAAGGTTGTGGGTTTCGACTCTTTGGTCTTTCTGTGCATAGTTTGCATGTTTTCCCTGCACTTGCGGAAGTTTACTTCGGGTATCCCAGTTTCCTCCAACAATTCAAAAAACATTACGTACATTAGGTGTTGGTGATTCTAAATTGGTTGTTTGTCTGTCTGGCCCTGCGATGAAGGTAAAAATGTTCTAAAACACCGAACTTGTAGAACCGAAATAGAGCAACATTCTTACTATTAAACAAAACAAAAATATTTAAACATACTTTGTATTTATGTCTGCACAACAAAATTCTTTTTACTCCACACACACGTCTATTTTTGGTCAGTGAAGGTGAGGGAAATGTTCACTCATTAACTAAACTCCACACGGACATAGGACAGGTCGCCAGTCCATCACAGAATAAATTCTTGCTGTGAGGCACCGCACTACTGCACATACATGTAGTATGCAATTGTTTATTACAGCCCGTAATGTATTACATGTGTCATTACAGTATTTAATGTTTTTATATTTCATAAATAAAATTATAATATGATGTAGTTATAAAATGGTGATGTAGTGGTTTGCCCGTTTGCCTCACAGCAAGAAGGTCGTGGGTTCAATTCTCAGGACTCTCTGTGCAGCGGTTGCATGTTCTCCCTGTACTTGCGTAGATTTATTCCGGGTACTCCGGTTTCCTCCCAAAGTCAAAAAGACATTAGGTCGATGTGACATAAGTGTGTGTGTGAGATTGTTCGTCTATGTGTTCCTGCGACGGACCGGCGACCTGTCTAGGGTGTACCCCTGTCTCTTGCCCTATGTGCGCTGGGATAGGCTCCAGCAGACCCCAGTGACCCAGAGTTAGAAAATAAGTGGGTTAGAAGATACAAGAATGAATTAATGAATAAACATTAATATTACGTATTGGTTTACATAGAGTAAAGGTTTATATTTAGGATTTGAGCACTTGTCTCAGCTCCCTGGTGTCAATTTCATGTTGATGCTAAAGGTCTCCCCTGTGTCACAGTACACATCACTTTATTTTAAATATTTTTAACTGGAGGTCCCGACTCTTGGCATCAGTGGAAACACATTCACTTCTTTCCCAACTCTGGTTATAGAACTGGGGAAAAGTGATGTACCAGGGGAGCAACCTGTAGACAAAACACATACCAGACATCATCAACACACGCACAACCATAACACTCACTGTCTATCTCTATAGTTCTTGTGTCTATCAGGAAAACGTAAAAAAAATATTCTTTTGTTCTTGTTAGTAGTCTGTTAGTCTTATTGTCTTTTCCTCTTTTCGTCTCTTTTGTCTCTTTTTGCCACTGGTTCAAAGGACATCTGGAAGATTGGCGTGATAGCTGTAGCATTCATCCTATTTTTGCAGACCATTGACATTGTTACCTACATACTAAAGTGCAAAAAAACAGATGCTGGTTTGTTTGTTTTTTACATTCTGGATTGTGTTTTAGTGCAAAAGCTTAATTATTAATACATTTAGTGTGTGTGTGTGTGTGTATGTGTGTGTGTGTGTGTGTGTGTGTGTGTGTGTGTGTGTGTGTGTTTGCAGTTGTGCAATCCCATATAGCATGTTTGAGTGGATGGAATCATGATGAACATCATGCGATAGAGCATACAGCAAACACAGACAAACTGTGAGGGCGGAAGCACACACACGAACACACACACCACATACACTACAATTTTAATAATGCACTTCCCACATGTCTTTTTTACCTTAAAAATAACTACAGAATAAGGATTTGTTATGCACACTGTTTTACATTTTACAGAACCCTTTCTCAGGAAATAAGCAGTACTACAAGAGTAAATATAAATAAAAGTCTACTTATTTCAAAGGCTGTGTGTGTAGATGCCAAGAAAAATTATAGCAGATTACCTTTAAAGTGATAGAATAATCAACAAAATTCAAGTTTAGAAAGTGTAACAATTATTAGCTTGTTTTGAAGGGGGGTCGAAAACAGGTTGTACTGCTAGTTTTGATATATAACATTTATTTGTAAAACACATTTCAAGACAACTGAAGGCTAAAAGACCAATAAATAACATTAGATTCCAAGCTAAAGGGAAGCAGCTACAGTATCTTAAGCATGATGCCAGTACCACCATGTCAACACAACTGTGACTATGGTGTGCTTTAAATATTAAGCTGCCTTTTTTGCACCAAAAGAATATAGTATTATGTCTTAAATGTTCAATCTTTTTCTTATTAAACTAAAATATATTTTCAAAAAATGTTTTAAAACTGAAAAATACTGTTTTTGCAGTGGTTTATTTTGGTTTCTCCACTAGAAAATGATTTAACTAAATTAATTAATTTACAATTAGCTATTAATTTACCATTTTTGGTATAAAAACATGAATTTAATTGTATTGTATTATTAATATAAACACAAACTGAAATGTATTTAATTCCTTATAAAAAAAGGGTAATTAGGTTTAATTTCCATAGCTCATGTTTTGTTACTTCCTTGGCAGCTGCCCAGATATGTTTACTTTGTTCTCTTTGGTTTTCATTTTTCATTTTATTTCAGGTCAAGTGACATGATTTACCTGGTTTGAAGTTTTATATATATATTACAAAAACCCCACTATTTTAAAATGGTTGTGTAGACATTTTCTGTCTACTGCACATACACAGACATACTCATAATTCCTGGCAGTGTAGTGTTTGTTGTTTGCAGGCTACAATGAACGATTCTCCAGAGAGCTCTTAAATCCAGCAAAAGCCGCTTGCTATGACTCCTATACACACACATTCTTTGGCAGAGAAGTCTCTCAATCATTGACGGATATCATAGAAGGATTAACCGCACTACCTGGTACACCAAATGAGTTTGAATCTTTCCTATTGTGAGTTGTAGTCTATAATAAACTACCATTTTTTGGACAATATATAGTTGTATCATAGTCTAAACAACCAGATGTTTTTAGGTTTAAATCTTTTATTCATTTATTCATTCATTCATTCATTCATTCATTCATTCGTCTTCTATAACAGCTTGTTAACAAACTTGGGGTCACAGGGTTCTGCTGGAGCCTATCCCAGCACACAAGGACAAATGCAGAGGTACACCCTGGACAGGTCTCCAGTCCATTACAGGATTAAATGTTTTAATAACAATAAAAGTTCATCTTAAATACAGCCTTGTTCCCAGTTTAAAAAAGCAGCGCAGGTTCACAATGCTGCCACCATCATGCTTTATTTTCAAATCTGGTCAAAAGCTAGAAAATTAAAAAATATTGTTGAAACAAAGTTAACAGAAAAGAAATAACTATGACCACCTTTTGTTGTTAACTCACAATTTTTCTGGTCATTTTAATCTTTAAGCAGATTTATAGCTATAAACATAGGTAGTCTCTTTTGCAATAGAATTTGTTCCCTTTTTTCATTTCATCACTTCTTTTCTTTTTAAATACTTAGAACATTAGATAATAATACTGCATGAAAAAATAGAGGCCAATTTCAGTTTAGGAATGCCAGCAGTCAATAAAAATCCAAATATAACAAAATTTATTTCCAAGCTGCTTTACATGAAAATTCTTTTAAATAAAAATTTGTTTAAGAATCAAAATGTTTTTTTAATACAGACATGTGATTTAGTCAAGACTAAATATGCTCTATGGTTGAAAAACATTTTACTCCATATGATTTTTAACATTTAGAGTTGTTAAAATTATCATTCATACATTCATTCAATCATTCATCTTCCATACCCACTGATTCCCTAGCTCAGGGTCTGCTGGTGCCTATCCCAAGGCGCTGGTCGCCAGTCTTTAGTCACCAATCAACCTAAAGTACATGTTTTTTGACCGGAGTACCTGGAGTAAACCCACCAAGTGCGGAAAGAACACGCAAACTGCGCACAGAGGGACCCCTTGCCTGAAATCGAACTCAGGAGATTTTTGCTGTAAGGCGCCCGTGCTAACCACCACACTATCGTCCCATCCTTGTTAATATTATTTCAAATATAATTCAAAACTTTAAATATAAAACCTTATAAAACCATTCAAGTTTCTTAAGATAACTAGTTCAGATCAGAGATGAAAAGCCACACTATTCATCAAATTTTCTTATTTCTGAAAAAAAAGTATATAACAGTGTTTAAAACCTGTTTTGTTAATAATTACACCTGAATATCCCGTCCTTTAAATAATTGAGGCACAAGGTTTTCCTGATGTTAAATTCTGATATCAACCTCCAGTTTCAGCTAAATAATTTTCTAAAGTTTATAGAATGAAGAATCAAAATTACGCATGCTATTTAAGGTCTACGTAGCGTTATCATGAACACTGGTTAATCATTATGATGATTACATTTTCTCTACATTAAAATCCCAGACTTTACACGCAAATGCAACCATTTTGCACAGTAACCCTGTAAAAATATAAAGCGGAGGATTACATTACATCTAAGGCATTTGTCAGATGTCCTTGTCCAAAGCGACTTACATTTATCTCTTTTATACAACTGAGAAATTGAGGGTTAAGGGTCTTGTTTAGGGCACCCAGTGGTGGCAACTTGGTGAAGATCAAATCCCTAGCTTCCAGTTCTCAGTCTAACACCTTAACCAGGTAACACCTAACACTACCACTTCCCTAAAATTGCGATGTCTTAAAGGATTTAACTTCTAGTTTTACGGCTTGCCATTCAAATAATCTCAGACACAAGGTATTTCTGTGCAGAGTACTCTGGGTTTTCTTCCAAAGTCCAAAAACATGTACATTAGGTTGATTGGTTGGAAGTGGCGGCCTAGTGGTTAGGGTGTTGGATTAAAACCAGAAAGACTGGAGTGTGATTCCCAGCACCACCAATCCACCACTGTGGGCCCCTGACCAAGGCCCTTAACCCTTGCTCAATTGTAATTCGCTCTGGATAAGGGCGTCTGCCAAATGCTGTAAATGTAAATTGGTGATTCTAAATTGCCCATGGAAGTGAGTGTAAGAGTGTGGGGTTGGTCAATAGACTGGAGACATATTCAGGGTGTACCCCTGTCTTGCACTGGATAGGCTTCAGAAGACCCCCATGACCCTGAATTACAGAATAAGCCAGTATTGAAGACAAATGAATGAATGGACATTTTTTAACATGCTATTGACTGAATTGTTACAGACAGCTAAATTGTAAGTAAGACTTTCCTTATAGTCTAGTAAGCATCTCTTAGGAGTGCTATCCAATGTGTTGGCACTTGATCTGGCATGTTTCCCCATCTTGTCATGTGGGATAAAATCCAAGCTCCTCATGACCCTGTGAATTCTGAACTTTTAATAGGAAAATAATATATGCATTCTGACTATTATAAAAATGAGCTATTTCAGGTCAGTATGAACTGTTATAGTGGGTTTAAAATCATGGAAGCTTTCACATCTGCATATTTGGGTGTGGTGAAATTCTTCCTGAATGAAGGGAAAAGAGTGTGACAAACCTGCCCAGAGCCAGAGGGCAGCTTCCACGTCAACAGCCGCAGCTCGAACTCTATGTTTTCTTCGTTAAGAGTGATACTTCTGAAAGTAGAGGAATAGGAGAGGTCAGGGACCGTCCGAAACAGTAACATGAACAAATGTGCATCGATTATTTGGAACATTTAATGCAGAAAACTCTGTGAAATTTCATTTTATTCCCTCCTATAGCTATCTATCCTGTATTCCTAGTAGATTCCTATGTAACATTTAACATCCTACTAATATACACACAAACAGATACAAAACAATCCAGTCATGTGGAATACAAATAAAAAACAACGGTTGTTATTAGTGATAATATTTGAGGATTGGGAAAAGGGGAGGAGCTTTATGTAGCAGGGACCTTTTGAGATACTAACATTGAGGCATGACAGCTGACAAAGCTAAATACATTGGCATAGTTTTTTTTAATTCTTTGGGCATCATTTCCTCATAAAAGTGCCTTACAAAACAAAAAAATAACATTTTTATGTAACATTTAAGCACAACTGTCATCCGGTTTATTCATTCACAGAAAGACCTGGGAATCAAACCCACGACAAACACCACCGCCATCAAGTAGAGGGTTCCAAAATCTTGAACTGGTACAAATATAAATCTTACAGCAATAATTTACAACATAAATTAGACAGCAGCTAGAGCTGTCTTTCTAAAGTAGAAATACTATTTAAACCCTTTTATATCTGTTAAAACTTCTGTTAAAACTGTCATGTGTATGACAGTGATTGATTATTTTGTCCAAAATGAAGAAATAGTGATGCTATTGTGGAATTTTATGAAATAATTGCGTTTGGGACTACAACTGCAAGTGAATGCTGGATTCTGTTTCTCTGGCGAAGTTTTTAATCTGTTTTATATTTTATATTTCATCCAGTTTGAAGTTTGAATAAAACAAATGCCTTTCAATTGATTATTCATTCATTCATTCATTTATCTTCTCATGCATCACGGGGGTCTGCTTGGGTCTATCACGGTGCACATAGGGCGAAGGGCAGGGGGTACACCCTGGACAGGTCGCCAGTCCATCGCAGGTCCACAACCACACAAACTCACATTTACTCCTATAGGCAATTTAGAATCACCAATGCATATGGAGTACCCGGGGGAAACCAAAGTCCGCAGAGGAAACCTACGCAAGCATGGGGAGAACATGCAAACTCTGCACAGAATGACCCTTCTTGTTGTGGGGCCACTGCGCCAACCACAATTGATTATTAATATGTAAAAAATGTAATAGCTACTTCTATTGTAATATATATAAGCAATACAGACTGCAAATAAATCTATAGTTTGTTGAACTGTATATTTTTTCAGACAATGGCTAAAATTCTGCTCCCAACTAGACCAAATGTTGCAATATGGTACATCTCCTAATACTACCACTATTAAGTCACGATTATAAAAACTATCAGTACTATACAGAACGCAATATAACAAAGCTGTATTACAGAGAGAGACATTTTATATATTGAGTAAAAACCATTTCCAAGTTAGAAACCCTGTGAAAACTCCAAACCTCTACAATACAATCGCAACTGTACCACATACATCATCTGGAGCATTTCAATATCAACTTATAACAACACAAAAACATTTAAAACATTTCACTGGTCTGAAAGCAGTGGATAAACCCTAAAGACAGGCTAGTTATCTTTGGGTTTAGCCCAACTGTCCTCACAATGTCTAACTTTTATTTGCAGAAAATACAATCTCAGCTGTACAGACACCCTGTGATGGACTGGTGTACCCCTTGCCTTCACCCTGTGTGCGCTGGAATAGTCTCCAGCAGACCCCCGTGATCCTGAGTTCGGAAATAAGCGGGTATAGAAGATGAATGAATAAATGAATGAATGAATGAATGAACTGTACAGGTGTGTTTTGAAAGTCATACTTAGCAATCTGCTAGTGCTAATAAAGTTTTAGTTACATGGGCAGCAGTGCTGATTCTGGAGGCAGATTAGATTGACATGGCAGCACATAGAGGCTAAAATCGAATTGATTTGTTAATTAGATTGTCAATCCACAACTGGACTGGACATGTTTAAAATGTATGTCAACATACCTTAATATATTTCCGGGGTGTGGTGGAACTGCTGGTGGTGGAACTGCTATAGCCTCACAGCATAAAAGGCCCGGGTTCGATTCCTGGCAAGGGGTCGTCCTGTGTGAAATTTGCATATTCTTCCTGTGCTTTTGTGGGTTTAGTCTGTGGACTAAGGTTTTCTCCCAATTCCAATTTCCCCCCAAATTGCCTAGAAGAGTAAATGTGAGTGCAACCTGTTCAGGGTGTTCCCCTTCCTTTTGCCCTATGTGCGCTGGGAGGGCTCCAGCAAACCCCTGTGACCCAAGTTGACTAACCAAGTCAGCAATAAATACATTGCCTATAAGTTCCAAGTATTTTAACAAAACTTTCATTAATTGTTTTAGGTATTTTCAACAAACACCCATCCCCAGGACCAAGATAGGGAAAGGAGCTTTTTCTTTTATTCTTATTCATCACTCCTCATCTCACTATTTTGACAAACTCTGACACTAGACTCTCACACAAAGCCCAAATGAAAGCGGTTAATAGATGTGATTGATTCAGCCTAATGTCAATTAGAAAAGGAACCAATGGGCTGGTGTATAATACATCATCCCAGCACTATCAACCAATGGGCTGGTGTATAATACATCATCCCAGCACTATCAACTAATTTGCTAGATATTACAGATTATCCTCAACACTTTCATTCGTTCATTTATCTATACTGGATTATTCTTTAACTCTGGGGGGGGGCGGATAAATCCTATCCCAGCGCACAAAAGGTGAGAGGATGAGGTACACATTTGATAGGTCGCCAGTCCATCGCAGGGAAACACACAGAGACTCACAATTCACTTCTATGGGCAATTTAGAGTTACTAATCAACCTGAGGTACATTGTTTTGTTTTTTTTATTGTGGGAGGAAACCGAAATGGAGTGGAAACCTGCCCGGGAAACCCGCGACCTTCTTGCAGTGAGGCGACTGTGCGAAGGCACTGAGATACCGCGCCGCTCTCTCGACATCAATTATTAATACACAATCCAAATGCAATTCAGCTTGCAGCCAGTAGAGGGATACAAATCTCAAGGTGTTACAGATGGAAATCTAAATACATGATGTAATGATGTGCACAGAAAGAGGTTTAATCAGACGGAAGCTTAGTGGTGACGTCACGCCCACGGTTTATCGTCCAAGGGATTAAAAACGATCCCAAAAAAAGCTTGAAACTTTTTATTAAAACTAGTGTGTGTGTATGTATTTATACACACAATCCGACCGTGTGTTAACGCACTGTACCTAATCGCGCATGCGCCAGATGTGTACCTGTTACTGTATTAGAGCTGCATTAGAATCTCAGTTTTCAATCTCAATTTCCTGAATTGAACCTTCCATCATACTTTCACAGGCCCTTTCGTCTGTAAACCTTTTCTACTTAAACCTGATTGAGCCTCATGATGTCATACTGGAGTATTCTTTACTTGTATCTTTATATTCGAGGTTATTTTCGGTTAATAATAATAATAATAATAATAATAATAATAATAGACTGTGTTGAAGTATTGTCTCCACATACACACCTCCTTCCTAGAAAGATGTGTTATAAATGTTAATGTGTTGCTAGTTGAAAGATTGGGGTTCGTTTTCCAGCTCCACCATGGGCCCCTGAGCAAGGCTCTTAACTCTAGTTGTAAATGAGATGTAAGTTGCGTAGTCTATGTCCCATTTATGTAAAGTTGTTTACCGCTTTAATAAAACCTGTTAAAGCTCAAATTAAAATGTGGCCGCCTGGTGGACAGGGTGTGAGTTTACACACTGATGCCTCATGTATGATAAAAACAATGTCTTTTCCAGCATTTGGCAGAGACCCTTATCCAGAGCGACTTACAACTGAGTAAATTGGGGGGTTAATGGCCTTGCTCAGGAGCCCACAGTGGTGGCTTGGTGGAGCTGAGAATTGAACTCCGGTCTATCTGATAGCAGTCTAACTCCTTAACCACTAGGCCACCCCTAGTTTAGACACAGCACAAAAATCTGCAGTAGGATGAAATTTTTACAGGTTAAAAAACTGGGTTATTAATAAAGACACAGTCACTATGGAGCAGAAAGGGTTAAGAGCCTTGCTCAAGGGCCCAGCGTTCGGTTACCGGGTTCAAACCCTGGTCCTCTGATTAAAAAACCAAAACCCTTTTCCTTTTGCTAAAGCAACATTTATTGTAAAAATGATTTCCTGTTTTTTGGTTATTTGATATATTTTGTCTCCAGCAATGCTGCCTAGAATACAGACACACACACACATGCACCAGTTTCAGAATAATAGTCATGTTTACTATGACACTAATGCAGGCGGCAAGTAAAAAGACCAATCACAAAAACATCAGGCACAGATGAGATACAAAAAAATAGATATGAAATACAACTGCATTCCCATTGTTCTTTACATTACAAGTCAACAGCTCGTCTTTCCCATGCTCGCTTCTCTCTTTTTGCACGGCTCGGTTTACCACCCATGCAGGACGTTTTATAGCTACTCTGTGATTTCAAATATTTGGAATAGCAGTCAACCTCAGGTAAAAACTGTAGATCTATAAAGTCTATAAAGATTTCCTCCCACATTCATTGCTTAAAAAAAAAAAAACTAAAATAGAAAGGCATTGTTAGTTGCACGCTGTCAGATTTCGCTTCCAATTGTACTCGTTACTTCGTCTTTACGCGAAACAAGAAAAGGCTTTGGCTGCGTTCCAATCCAGCACCAACACTCGAGTCTACAGTATAATTTTGAGTTTAATGTAGCTGTTTATTATATTTCAGAGGATCTGCTTTTATAGAAAATGGGAAATAAAACACTAGACAAGTGGTTATGACCAGCACCACGACAGCACCAAGTGTTTTAGTCTCTTGCAGCAGGAGGTGAAATGTTTGAGCTGCTTTAGCTTTTTGATGTCAGGGTAAAGGGAGAAGGGGGTGTTGAGCAGGGGGCACTGGAACACAGCCTCTTGGGGTAAAGAAGCTTAGAATAATAAAACTATTTCAATACCTTCTCGCTTATGATAATTATTAATAACCCAAATTAGCAGATGATTGTGTCCAACCCTTGAGCTTTGATAATCAGGGACAGCAACAGACATTTGTTTTTGGTTCTTCCTTAGGCACAACTTCCTAAATCTAAACAGAGAGTAACACAGCTCCAGCCGGGCACGGAATCAGAGTCAGTCAGTTAAATTTGTTAGCTTATCGAGTTAAATCGAGTTTTTCCCTTTTCAGACGTACCGACAATCAAAACTTTAGTGCTGAAAAGACATAAATAAAAATAGACTAGAACACCGGCTATTGCAATAATACAAAGAAATTGCTATGCGTCATGTTGAAATGCTGAACTTCCAGAAGAGAATTTAAAAAAAGAAAAGCCAGAAAAAAAATATTGACATCAGGACAACAGCTAACATACCCCTGAGATTATTCAATATAATCCTTGCACATACACAAGAAGCAGTTTTTCTGCTCTTGAAACGGGATTTGCTGCGCTACTGAAAGCTTAAAGGCACAAATAAACCCCCTCCCCAGAGTTGTTGGGACTTAATGCCACTTCACCACCATCACCAGCACGACCTCAGTCCTAATCCACTTGCGGTTTAGACTGACAATGCTGCTGAAATAGGGCAAAGAGAAAAGAGTGACAGCTAACCTCCACTGAGGACTTTAGACCGAGACGAGGCTGCAATCAAGGAGAAAGAAACCTAGCAGAAATACAAGTCAAATTTGAAACGCTTTTTTGTTTAGAGGCAGTGATGCAAAGGTTTTTATTTTTTTGCAAAGGCCACTATTTTCTAGGATTGAGGGGAGAAAAAAAACCCCCAACACTTTCCCTAGAAAGTTCTCGAATGAGTTGGCAACATATTACATATCAAACTTCCTTTAGACCCATTTGTTTTTAATGGGTTCTTTTTATTCGTTGGTGGGGGTAGGGGGGGGTAAAAATCACACAGCAACTTGCTATTCCTAGTCATTTGATGATCATGAGCTTTGACTTGAGAGCAAGTCAAGAGGGTGGAAACGGGATGTGGGACTGGAAGGTTTTTTTTTTTTTTTTTACTTCTCTGTAATATTCTAATCTCTATATCTTCCTGTTCTACCCCAACATAAATTTATATGTAGATTCATTTATATATAGATTTCTGAATAACATAGAGTATTATATTAAACAAGACTTTTCCCAAAGGTTATTATGCACAATATATAAACTATACAAGACTATACAAGCTTTGAGTCACAACATTACAGACACATCCAAGCACTCGACATGTTACCTTTGGTTTAAACGTTAGTTGACAACGAAAAAATAAGATCAATGATCAAGAGGGGAGAAATATAACCCACTGGGCCACAGCCTGTTTGGACGCAACTGATGTCGATATAATGGAGGGAAATAAAAATTCAAGTTTGAACACATTCACAAGTGTGACACGAAACCCCGAGCTGCACGACACTGAGATCAGAACATTCTTACATATGAAGTTGGGGGGCGTTTGGGGGGGAAGAAGCTGGGGATTAGGTCAAGTTTCTCATTCACTTGTCATTTTAGAAACTGCTACAACTCGTACACCAAGCCACGACTCGCTAAGGAGGATTGCAAAGTGGCATGCTGACAGAAGAGAATCCTCCTGTCATTTCCTCTTCTTTACATCTTCCTGCTTATTTCCCCTTCTTTCCAGCAAGAGGACAAAAAAGCTGAGCAGGAATGGGGCACGCCACCTGTAGACACATGCCTCCGGAGTAAAAAAAGAGCATTTGAGACTCTTCTTTTGGCACCTTGTTTCTCACACTGTCACCCATTCGCGATCACTCGCTGTCTGTCTCCAGCTCCGTGTCGGACCACTCGACCTGTGCGAGACGTCCGGTTTGTTGTGCGTACTCGATCACGGCCCGGTAGCAGAAATAATACTGGTCCCATGTCTGGATGCTGAAGGCTCGCTGAGTGCGCATGCGCCGCACAGTCTGCTTCACGTCCACTGTGCCAGTTTCCTCAAGGCGTGAAAGACAGATGTCCAACGTGCAGAAAGTACCTGAAAGAGATTGATTAGTATTATTATTTGAATTTTAATTTATACAATTTCATTTCATCTTCTTTACCCGCTTTTTCCCGAATCCGGGGTCACGGGGGTCT
>JAOTQW010000026.1:3924687-3936003 GCA_026260075.1 Sisor rabdophorus
GGAAACCGGAGTACCCAGAGGAAACCCACGCAAGCGCGGAGAGAACATGCAAACTTCGCACAAAAAGACCACATGCCCGGGATTCGAACCTAGAACCTTCTTGTTGTGAGGCGCCCTTGCTAAACACTACGCCAACATGCCGCCCTAAATAATAAAATACTTTATTAATTTTTCAATTTCTATACCTGCTTATTTCCTAACTCTGGGTAACGGGAGTACACCCTGGACAGATCACCAGTCAATTGCAGGTCCACACTTAGATGAAAAATTACACACACTCACAATCCTATGAGCAATTAAGAAGCACCAATCAACCTAATGTACATGTTTTTGGACTCTAGGAGGAAACCAGAGTCCCCGTATTAAACCCATGCACATGAAACCCATGACAACTCTGCAGAGAAAGATCTATTCCCCAGAATTCAACTCTACCACACCATCCTAGATAAAAAAACCCCCACTTTTTTAGTTCTGCCTTTTATTTGAGTCTTTTTCTGCTCTGACATTAGTTGCTTCCCCGATATTCTTTACTGTTGTCAGTTGTGTTGTGCTTGTGGTTGATTGAGTTTACTCCAGGTAATCCTGTTTCCTCCAACAGTATGAAACATGTGGGGTGATTGGTGATTCTAATATGCCCTTACGTGCAAGTGGTCGTTTGTTTGCGTATGGATCTGTGATAGACTGGCCAGGACCTGTCCTTACCCCTGCCTTTGCTCCAATGACAGTTGGGTTAGACTCCAACAGATCCCTGTGACCCTAATTAAAAATAAATGAGTATAGACAATGTATGGATTTGTGTGTTTATTCAGTTCCTTTTCTTGCTTTTGTTGTTTCTATCCTGTTGTCATGTTCTCATACTGCTTTCATTGCTTTGGTTGCTGCCATGTTATGCTGAGCGTTTATCTTAGCCGTTCTATTTTTATTTATTTATTTTGGATTTGCGTTTTCACAGAAATAACTTTCGCTCAAAATTTTCATTACAGACATAGAATAGCAATCGTTTTACCTGTACCGCGCCACAGCAACTTTTTAACAGGTGACGTTTCATTAAATTGTTGAAAACACACAAATATGATTCTAAACCAGTTAGATATATCTTGTGATTCATTGACTTAACTTATAATAATTATATAATAATTCCCCATCACCACACACTTCCTAAAACTAATCCTAAAGTGCATTGAGATTTCTCTCACATTGCAGCAATTTACCAACAAGTAAATAATATTTTATACCCTATTCACAAAACCTGGCATACAGATAACACATTTCCTTTGGCCAAATAGAGTCAACTGGAACCAGAAACACCAACAATAATATACTGTATATTTGTATATCGTAAGTAGAATGGCATCTATATTGGAAACACAAGACCGTGTCTGTCGTATTTCGACCTGGTGAATCAGCACAGAAACAATAAGCCCCAGACAAGTTTTGACCTTGTTTTCTAGTTGATCATCCAGACAAGACCACTTTGTTTTGTTTGGTCAGAGAAGAACTCCCCCCCCCACACACACACACACACACTCGGCTGAGCCTAGTTTTTCCCCAATGTTTTTTTCTTTCATTCTGTCACCATCTCTGGCTTGTTCATTCATTTGACCTGGAGTACCCAGAGGGAGTACCCAGTTTGATTCTGTAAATCTGCTTCGACACTATCGTTATTGTTAACAAAGTTGACTTTAATTTGACAGACAGTATTCAGCTACAAAAGGTTATGGTTTTTAGTTCTAAGCCTGTGTAAGCACTTTTAAAAATGCATTAATAAAATAGTTCATTTATTAAGATGTATGAAAAGCAGCCAATTCTTGATCTAACTGAAACTCAAAAGCAGTTTTTTTGGAGTGTGAAATCAATCTGACCTAGCATAGTTATTCAGATGACATTTAATGTCTCTTCAAAGCAACAATTTTGTTCTGGGAAAATCTTATCATCAGCTTAAACTGATACTACAAATATTATATGACTACAGGCTAGAAGCAGCACTGATAATCCTGCAAAGTTCCCATCTATCCATTTTGCCAGTCATGTGCATAAAAACATCAATCTGACCAATAGGAGGAGAGTTTAATCACACAAAATCTGCATGTACCAATTCCCATATTGTGCTGTGTAAAAGCCAAGCTAGGCCAAAGAATGATAAATCACTGTAACAGAGCAAAGAGCAGAACAGGTCGCAGCTGTACCTGGTCAGAGGTGGAAGAATCTGCTTTGGAGAGAGGGTGTATATCTCGAAGTTCTGTCACGATGGTCGTCTTCACCACACAGTTGTGTTTCACAGCTGTATCTGAGCTAATCTTCTTCCCTATGACAAGCAAAGAGACAGATGATAGCCTCTCAAGACATCCCTTTATTCAAGTGAAACATAGAGCATGTTTCTAATAATAATAATAATAATAATAATAATAATAATGATACTATAGGGAATATGGCCTTTTAATATGACATCTGTTGTAAAAAAACATTTTTTAACACAACTACAACATTGATCTGTAAAAAAGGCAAGAACGTGTTTAAATTTGCAGCACAAGGATAATAATACAACAAATAGAGGTTAAATATAAAGAATGAACATCTGATCCTAGTGATCTAGAGGTCATATATGGCTAAGGAATATTACAGATCAATTTGGAAGCCATTTCATGCAATGCCTCATACACAATTTAATGCTCTTAAGATCAGCTATAAATTTAATCATGGACCAACACAAAACCTGACCCTACAATTAACAGTCTTAACCTAAGTCATCATGACACTGCAATAACACCATACCATGTAAAATAATTAGGACACCTCATTAAATAATCCGTTCTTTATTAAGAAAAGTTAACATAACAATGGCTAATCTTGTTTTAATTTTTCTCTGGAAAGGAAACTGACCTAATTGTGGGTAAATAGCAAAAATAGACATTGTATTACTAATTAAACAAAAGATTTTAACAGATTTTAAGTGTTTTTTGTAACTGAGGAAAAAGTTAGGACACTCCTCAATAACTAGTCTAAATCCTAAAAATAACTTTAGCGTGGCTTCTTGTATCTATCTACCAGTCTTTGATATTGGTCTAAGGAAAGTTTGCCCCAATGCCCCTTCTATACCTGCTTATTCCCTAACTTAGTGTTATTGGGATTTGCTGAAGCTTATCTCAGCGCACATATAGCAAAATGCAGGGGTACACCCTGGACAGGTCGCCAGTCCATCGCAGGGACACATATAGACAAACAAACACACACACCCCTATGGGCAATTGAAAATCATTAACCAACCTGTAATGTTTTCCGAGTATGGAAGGAAAAATTGAGTACCTGGAAGAAACCTACGCAAACACTGGGAGAACATGCAATCTCTGCACAGTAAGACCCCTTGCCCAGGAATTAAATCATGCTAACCATTATGCCACCACACAACCCCTATTCTTGGTGGATGTATTGGTATGTCTTGGGTCATTGTTGTGTTGCAGGGTCCAGTTTCATTTTTTCAGATGAATTCAAATGTTTCTTGAGAACCCTTTAATACATGGTAGAATTCATGATGGATAGCCAGGTCCTGCTACAGCAAAGCAGCCCCAAACCTGGACATTTGCCTGCATGTTTCACAGTTGGTATGAGTTCTTTTCAGGAATTTGGTTTACATCAAACAGGTCACTCGGTTGAGTCCAAATAATTCAATTTTAGACTCATCTGTCCAAAGAACATTATTCAAGAAGTGAATAACGTGCCTATGTGCTTTTTGGTAAATTCACAGGGTGAACTTTTTTAAACAACCAAATCTGGGCATGTTGTCAGTTGTTTTAAATACGGACAGTGGAATAGATAATTTTAAATGCTTTAGAAATCTATTTGAAATCCATTCAAGACTCATAGGCTGCTACAGTCTTCTTTCTAAAAGCTTCAGACAGCTCTTTCAATCTCACCATGGTGTTTACCATTAACAGTCAAGAGTTTACCAAACTAAATGTCTGAGGTTAAAAGACAAAAAAAGCTGAGTAAAAATGTTTTAATTAAGTGATACCTGATGTGATAGACCAGTGTGTAATTTTAGCCATTTCTCGTCTCAATAGAAATGTTTCTTTTTTGAAGTAAATTTTACAGAAAGTTTTTTTTATCAGTTTTTTTCAGTTTGGTTAGCATGTTCGCCTCACAGCAAGAAGAACGTATGGAGTTTGCATGTTTTTCCCGTGCTTGTGTGGGTTTCCACCGGGTCTTCCGTTTTCCTCCCACAGTCCAAAAATATGTGCATTAGGTTGATTGGTGATTTTAAATTGCCCACAGGAATTTTAATCCAAATTTAAACAAGATGGCAACACTGCAGGCCTGCGAGTGCATGTGCAAGACGCACAAGTGTGAGTGTGTGTTGCATGTTCTCCTAAACACTCGAACACACACGCGCACACATGCTTCCACCGAATTCCTAAACAAGGGTAAATTAAATTACTTGGTCAGTGGTGGTTTCATTGGCAAGGATTTGTGCCAGTTCTCCATCATGGATAACAGGGTTTCACACTCCATTAAAGGTGCCTAAGACGCAGTACAGTGGGTCTTTATGGTGGGGTTTTTTTTTACAAATGTTATCATAATCAAATGTTTCTATTTTTCATTTGGAGCTTTAGTTTATCCTGAACACGACTTCATTTAGAAAATAACATTTATTAAACTAAAACCTATTTTTTAAAATTAACAAAAAGCAGAGAAAGCAATTCTAAAACATAATAATGGTTAGGAAAAGTGGGGATTAACAATCGATTCTGGAATTGAATCCAAGCTGCCAGAATCTGAATCAGATTGAATCAAAAAGGTTGGATCAGAAGGTTCCCACCCCTAGTATTTATACACTTATTTAGCTGGAAATGATTGGCACCTATGCTGATCATTATAAATGCTAAAATTCTCAGTGAATGGTTTGTAAACTGTTTTAATGAACCTAAACTCAATAAAAATAAAATAAAAGAAACGACTCACAATTATAAGAAGCTTCACTTGCAAAAAAACAGATTTTAACCAAAGCATGTGAGTGTTTATGAAACCCAATAAAATATTTCTAGACTCTACCGATTCCACTTAAATGTAAATGTAAGCTGACATGCAGAATTTCCAACCTGTAATTTGTGAGTCAGTGGTGGTTTTTGGTGTCGTGTCCTTCATTTCCTGTTTAACAGAACCGCTCTCATCGGCATATTCCTGTACAACGTTTTGAATAGATGAAGTCTGAGTGCACTCCTGAGCTGGTTTGTCACTTCTTGCTAACATTTCTAATGCTCGTTCAGGACTCGGTTTCAGTGGTTCAGGGATGAAGGAAACAGGTCTCACTGGATTCTCTCTAACATCCTCGACAGTTAAGTCACCGTTTACACGTACCAGTCCATCATTCTAAAGCAAAGACAACATAAAATTAGGTAAAGAGCTAAATTATAGGTGAATATTCACTGGACCACAGGTTATTTAACACAGTTATTATTGTCAAAAATTAAAACATGAATTTTTGCTTAGTTTGTCCAATTTTATCATGTACATACATTCATTTAATCTGCTTATTTCCCAAGCACTGATATATACAAAATTATCCCATTTATATAATTTCTTCCAGCCAATCAGAATTTTAAAGCACTATTTCATAGAAAATCAATAGTAGCTACCTGTTCAGGTTTTAATTGAGCCTAATGGTTTCAAATATTTTGGGAAATACAATTAAAAAAACTCTTTGTAGAAGTTTTGTTTAATCCAGACTTACTTTAGGATTGGAAAATTAGGATATGGCACTGTATCGTTGTGCACTGTCGGCAATAATAAACACAAACTTTACCTTAACTTGCTTAAAAGAAGGTTGATTAAATTTGGGCTGAATGTATGGTTTCGGTGTTAGTAAAGGCACAGGTCTTGAAGCTGCAGGCGGGATCCAAACAGGCTTGAGAGGTACATCGGGAGTTTGGGCTGTTCCGATGGCAGAAGAAGGGGCTTTGGACGTTTTAAAGCCAAAAGAAGGTGAGAGGGAGATGTCCTGATCTTGTGGGTTTTGAAGCTGAGAATGTTGAACCTCTGGTGTTTGGGAATCCGGAACATGTGAAGTTTGAACTTTTGGTAAGTTTAAGTCTTTCAGTGAGGAAGGTTGGCCTGATGTTTTGGAATCTTGAATATAAGAAAGTTGGGCTTCTGGTGTTTTAGAGTCTCTGATTGGAGACGTTTTGTCTTCTGGTGTTTTAGAGTCTCTGATTAGAGACGTTTTGTCTTCTGGTGTTTTAGAATGTTGAACTGGAGATGTTTGGACTTCTGGTGTTTTAGAATGTTGAACTGGAGATGTTTGGACTTCTGGTGTTTTAGAATGTTGAACTGGAGATGTTTGAACGTCTGGTGTTTTAGAATGTTGTACTGGAGATGTTTGGACTTCTGGTGTTTTAGAGTGCTGAACTGGAGATGTTTGGACTTCTGGTGTTTTGCATCCTTGTACTGGGGCTTGAACTGGAAATGTTTGGATCTCCGTTTTCTTGAAATCTTGGACTTCTGTTTTATAGTCTTTTGCTGATAAAAGAAAGGTTTCTGGATGTTCTGGAATTTTAGATTCTTGGATAGCTGATAAATCTGGATTGTTAAAGTGGCTGTGCATTATACTATGCGTTAGCTGTTTAAGGTACTGCTCACTGGAATCAGTTTCTAATTCATCAAACGACTCTCCTTCTTCGTTTAACACGTCCGCAGACCGAAGTGTCACAACAGAAGGGAGTTTTGGAAGCTGGAGTTTCTCCAGTATGGCCTCGCTGATAGTAAAGCGGAGGGCATAGCGCTGTAGTATGGCTGCTTTCTCCTCTGGAGTCGAGGCTTGGCAGTACAACTCATGTAGCTCTTGCTCCCGGCGTTCCCTATAGTATAGTGAGAGAGTAAGGGTAGAAGTCTAACTTTATAACACGTTAATGTCTGTTCTACACAATGCAGAATGAAACAGAATCCAATGATGAAATATTCTTGAAAAATTTTTCAAAAGTCAGTCAGGATTCACTGCAGGTCTTCTTTTAACCAGATGTTCACCAGCTACAATCTGAACCCATGAGTCATGGTAAATTCAATAAATACATTTTAAATTATACGGCATGCAGATTTAACATTGATTTCTGCAGGATTTTCCAAATAATTTGATTTTATAAATACAAGTAATATACAGAAAGTAAAAAATAGAGAGGGGTGGCAACAGAGGATTATAGTGATGTGATCTTACTTTTCCTCCAAAATCTCTTTGTAAGTTTTGATGCTCTTTTTGCGATAAGATCTTCCTTCTGATGTCATTAGTTTCTCCATCATCTTCCTCTCCTCTTCTTTCCGGATCAGATCCTGAGAGGCACTGCGCCTTCGATTCTTCCACCGTGCTAGGTCCTGTAGGCACACACACACGCACACACACGTGCACACACACTTTATTTAAGATAGATGACTGTGATTCCTAGATAACACAACAGACTACACCAGATTCTGTGCCCCCCCCTTGTGATTTTTTTCCATGTAGCCATCATTTGGCCTTGACTCACATCCTGCCACTGGTCCTCCTCTTCCTTCAGTTTGTTGTACTGGTTGTGCAGCCTCTCTTGTTTAGTTTGGCTATGTGGTGACGGCGAGTCCACATCCTCCTCTTCATCACGCATGTCAATCAAACTGATGCTCCTTTGAACAACAAAGTAAGGCAGGACAAAAACTGTTAACAGGTATTCGCAAGTCCAAGGCCGTGTCCAGGGTCGGGACCTTTAGGCCAGCTTTAAATACAACACAGAAAGATTATTAAGCAATCAATCCAGTGGCAGTGATTTAGCAGACACCCAATAGGAAGACATCCAAGAGTCTTTTGGATTTTTTTTCAACACCATCATGCGTCTACTCCAAGTGCATTCAAAGTAAGCTTTTTTTAAAATTCCAAATGAGTATAGATCAAGAGAGAGAAGGAGAGAAAAAGAACATAAAGAATAAAAAAAAACACTTACTCAGCATCATCAGAAACACTAGAAGATCTGGGACCCACTCTAGAAAATTAAAGTTACGAAGGTGATTGTGAGCTTTTGGTGTATTATGATCATAATCATAATATTGAAAACATAATCAGGTTAAAACCATTAGGATCCTTTTAAAAGTATAAAAACAGCTAAAAAGCTCTTTTAAAAAAATCACATAAAATACAGAGAACACTTCGATCCAAACCCATGTACATTACGATCAGTGTAAAAGCCAAAGACCAAACCCTATTGATTGACAGCTTTGGGAATTATGTCACATAACATGTTAAAACAATCCTGCTTTAGTTCCTTGCAACTGGATTAGTGTTGAGTCCTCATTCAACAAGTGAATAAGAGGGAATGTGTATTCGAAAGGGGTCTTTCAGTTAGTGTATTTCGATAAATAATTTTGTTTCTTATTATTTTGTATGTAGGATTTAGTAAATTTTGTGATTATGAAACATGCAACTGAAATTTGCATCTAATTTAATTTAAGCAAAATTAGGCTAAACTGCTATTTTCAAAATCCCATTAATTCCAGTAAATTTCCATATATTCCCGTTATTTATAGGTCACATAACTGCACCAAGACTTTTATTCTGACTTTACACTATTTAAAAAGAGACATAACTAGTTGCTGTTGGCTGCTTTGGGTTAGGACAGGTTTTAAGTAAGTACAAAGGAAAAAGTGTGTTGCTCTTGTGGTTGTAATGTGTTATGCATGTGAGAATGTTAAGGAGCTCCTCACTTCCAAGGGAAAACATAGTCATCTGGGCAACATGTGTGCCATGCGTTAGGGTCAGACCAAGGTAGAGAGCTTTGAGCCTGCGTCCCGCCCACAACATCTATTTCTCCGCTCATCATGACCACAGTGTCTGCTTTCTGCCCATTCAGAATTTGGGGGCATTTTCTAGTCAGGTCATCACCATCTGATGGGGGCGGAGTCACAGATCTAAGGGTGGGGCTGAAATTGTAGCCATAGTTACTGAAGCGAAAGATGGAAAGACAAGATTACATATTAAGAAGCAGCAGTATTTTAAGTTCAAACCAAAACACTGATGCAAAACTACTATTTCAGATTAGTGCCAGGGGAACATTCATTTATTGCCATGCCTCAAAAATCATCTTCCCATTAAAAAACAAAAAGTAGTATCCAAAAATAACTTGCACAGTTCTTAGACATGTTAGCTAGCTAACAAGCTGGTACAATCAACTACTACATTAGAAATCGCATACTACTTAATTACATAATATTTGAGTTAGAATGTACTTCCAGGGTGTGAAAAAAGTATGTTCTTGGATGTTGAAAAAAGTTAAACTGGAATTAAACTGGAAAAGTACTTAAAGGAAAGTTTTTTTCTTTAAGTACTTGCAAAGTGCTGCGTCGTTACTTCACATCTTCTCCTTGGGGACTCATGGGATAATAAAGTTTCCATCATAGGCGTAATTCAGTATTCGAGCAAAAATAGTAGGTTATCAGGGAACGTTTTGCTTACTCAGGATTCTCAGTTTCACATATATAGATATAATATTCCATACATGTATGGAAGTGTGTGATTTGGGATGAGGCCAATGTATTGAATCCGAGCTGGCTTAAACATTGGGGTTAAACATTGTCATTAAAGCGATGTAGCAGTCATGGGTCAGGCATTTTTTTTAGTGTGCATTGGAGTAACAATTGAGCTCCATGCAGCGTCAAGCAAGATTGATAGATTCAAACTAAAACCACATTAAATCCAATCCAAATTCATTGATTTCATTGAATGTGATGTTCATTCGTTTTGCTGTGATTAGTCCTTTAGGCAATCCCACTCAACAACAATGTTAATCTCATGTTATATCTTTTAAAAGTACTACATTCTTACATATAAATTAAAACATGTGGACTTTTATAAAACTGACAGTCATGCACACTCCTGTTCTGTAAGTGCCTAACCTCTCCTGAATATTTTTCTTCTCTGGTCTGCTGGTATTTGGGTGTGATTGGCATTCCCCGCTCCCTAAATTCTTTTTGGCTTGGACACCTCCAGGTTTAGGCAGAAAAGCCTTAAATTGAATCCCGCTTGGTTTTTCATATAGTCCTGTCTTTCTTGCAAGCATGTCATCTTTCTCCAGGTTAGGAAGGAGACTTCCATCATTATATTCATTATTATCAGGATCATCACGGCTGTCAAAGGGAACATCATGTGTCGGCATCGAACCAAGAATATCTGCCTCGTTTCGAGTGCTGGATGACACCACCTTCAGCTTTACCTGTTCAACTCTGTTAAAATAGTGTTTGTTCTTAAACACAAGGGTACCGAAACCACAACAAACACACACAAACACACACATGATAACGGAAAATATGATGTTAGCCGAAAACATCTGTAAAGTCCATAATTTCAGTTAGTGCGTTAGTCCACTCACCATTTAAGTGGAATATCATACCAACAGCTTCTCAACACAAACAATAGGAGGTGAATCTGCTATTAATGAAGTTGTAGTGGATAGTCACATGATTTATTATTTGTGCTGTTAAAATACTTGCACATTAAATCGCAAGGCCGAAATGTGAACGCTAACTTCCATTAGACAGTTTAGCTAATTGATTGATGTGCTTAACACATACTTTAGTAGGCAAATAGACATGCTGATATAATAGTGACTGAAAAAATGTTGTGTTAAATGTTCGATTACAAATAAAAATGCTACAGGTTTAGAAAACTCACTAGGTGCATGCCCAACACCATGCAAGCCCACCTTTGTCCCACTTTGAAGCGCTTTGTTTTTATGTTCGAATGCGACTCTTTGGAGATGTTCTCGCTTTCATTCAAAACCGACTCTTTCTTAGCTCCAGGCAGAGGAAGAAACCGATTATACAAGGTTCCGCTCACTTTCTGGAAAGCTCCAGTCCGACGGGCCATCATGTCATCCTTCTTTAAGTCAGGCTGCCTTTCTTTCTCTTCCTCCTCATCCTCTTCCTCGTACTCTGCTTCATCTCTAGCTTTCTCAGCCAGCCTCACCTCGAGAGCCTTGCGCTCGGCAAGGGTCAAAGGGTGCTTGGGGTCAAAAATAGAGGGCTGCTCAGATTTTAGAGGTGATGTTGGCTTGCTTGAGCCTCCACTGAGCAGATAATGTAAGGATAATATAGAGAGAAAACGGAGAGAAAGGGTGAGAAGGCAGTATGCGGTATGTTAAAAAAAACAACGTGTAGACTGTAAGAGTGGGTAATTCATGTTTAGCAAGTTTCCCCTTGTGCCTTGGTTTCCGGCCCCCCTGTTCTAAACATTGCAGATCACCTGGATCGCGTGTGTGTAGTTAAAATCTGAAACATACCATTTGACGTGACCTTTCCTGAAAGGAAAACTTT
>JAOTQW010000026.1:4101173-4114390 GCA_026260075.1 Sisor rabdophorus
CTTATTCACCCCCCTTCCCCCCCCCAAGTTTTGTTTGTCAGTCTTGAAATCCAATTCTACACAGGTTCAATGCATCTACGTATACTTGGAATTTTTACAGCTGTGAGGCTTTGGGAAGCCTTCTAGTGCTTATGTAAACATGAGTGCTGCGGGTATAGAAGAAATATAGAGCTGTAATGAAAACAAGTGCTGAGATGCTAAAGATTTTAGGTTTTACTTTGTATATGGAAATGAAATGAGTGTGTGTGTGTGTGTGTGTGTGTGTGCGTGCTCGAGGCCCCCCCCCCATTTTTCTCTCGTCCTTTTCATCCAGACGAGTGCAAGACAACTTCATGGCCACCCACTCCTTTTTAATTGCTAAAAACGTCTCATGTTAATACTGACCTTTCGCTTAGTCTTGTGGTGGTCTGATCTTTGCTGCCCGCCATCAGAGTTCTTCACAGACAGGAGGAATGTGCACTTGTTTATAATTTGCTGTTTTGCATGTTTCATGTCACTTCTTGCTTTTTCCTTTGCCTTTTCCTTTACCCTTTCCAGACTCGCCCGCTTTCTCCAGCTTGGCCTCTTTCGTCGCTTTTGCCTTTTTTTGCTGAGAGAGAGAGAGTGAGAGACATTGATAGAGAAATAATTTGCAAAACAAAAGATCCAGAGAAACGATAACACCAACACTGATTAGACAACAAAATAGTTATGAGCTGCATCTGAAAATCACACAAAATCAAGTACTGTTTTGGTGTAGTATGAATGTAATCCTGCCGTACTACCTCACCATCCACCATGTGGATACTGTGACGTGACGCATGACATCACAGAAGTTTAAACGTAAGGTTGAATAATATTTTTAGGATGATTATGCAATTAAATTCCAAATCATGTTTTGTTTTTTGGAGAAAATTAAAGCTATTATAAACACTCTCCTATGAGCTTAGACTACAGAAAAGTAGTGCATCAACCATCATAGGTCATCCGGAAACTTTTTTTTACATACGAAGGATGCGGACATACTACTTACCTCACATACTACATAGTATTTAAATATGCGATTTCGAATGCAGCCTTTGTGTTTTGATTAGAAACAGCATTAATCCAAGTGAACTTGCGCATTCAGGTTTTACATTTCCGAAGCCAGAAGTCAAAAGATTTGCATGTGTAGAAAAGCAAGGTCTCGCGTGCCCAGTTTTAACTTTTGCTGATCAATACAAACTGGCACACAATTAAAGCAAAAAATATCTGAGCAAAAAGTACACACACGCAAAGGGCAACCTTAAGCGTGCAAAGGAAAAAATGCAACGTAGCCTATTTGTAAATGGGAATTGCAAAGCTTTCCATCAATGATTCTAAAGTACATTGAGACAAGGTTTACTCCTAAGCAACTCAGGAGGCTGCCTGTAACCTTCATTTATTCATCTTCTATACGCTTATTCCCTAACTTGGGGTCACGAGGGTCTGCTGGAGCCTATTCCAGCACACATAAATCGAGAGTCAGAGGTACATAAATAAATTCTAAATAAAATCTTCAATTTTATTGATGCAATGTTTAAAATCCTGCAATGTGAAACATTTACCATAGAACTAAATGTTTTAATAATATTAGTTAGTAAATCCGGTATTTATGTTGCATGATTTACCTTGATCATAGCGTCCATGTTAATTGTGTCTTTCTCCTCTTCCTCCTCCTCTTCCTGTCCCTGAAGTTCACTGTCAGGGTCCAAAGCCTGCTCAGTGTCGACTGCTCCTTTGCGCCCTTTCTTCACTGCCTGTAGCGAGTATGGCGTTAAGTGGGACTCCTTGTTATAAGCCCGCGTAAATGCAGCTTTAACCTGGCAATTAAAAAAAAAATCGTGACAGCACTTAAAAATGACACCAGATCGTTGGTCCAGTAACAGCAACAGTGAAAAATATCCATGCAAGCTATATTCAAACCTTATAGTTAAGTCTATTCTAGAAACAAAATAATCCATTAAAAATGATTTTTGGCCACGAAAGTACACCCTTCAGTTAATTAGGCATCATGGGAATGGCGTGTTTCTATCAAAAGCTCCATTCTGTGGTCACAGTGTCATTTGAATGTGGAATTAAAGGAATGTGTTGAGATTATTAACTTCCTGCAACATCCAGACAGATTTGGGGAGAAGTGAGTGGGAGGGGGTTTCTTTCAAAGTCATGTTAAAGTCAGAGATATGTAGTGTCCTAATAAGGTTCCCAGAGACTTTGGATGCTAATCAAACTGACCGGGTTACAATAAACTGACAATTATTACTAAAACTGTGTTTTTTTGTGAAATAAATAAAATAGCTTTAATATTTTTATACATTTTTTATTCCTTTTAAACAAACTTGTTTAATATCTCATCTGGTGAAAGCCAGGTTGAGAAAGACTCTCTTATAATAATAATAATAATTGGCATTCTGGTAGTGAACTTTTTTTACACTAAAGACGAGCTTCTAAAGTTTTCTTCAAATATATCTTACAATTTTTTTTGCACATTCATTTGCATTTACGGTATTTAAACCAAATTTTAATCCCAAACATTTACATGCCTGTATTGATAACTAATATTTATTGCTTAACTTTTTTTATTAAATGTCCATTTATTGATTAAAAGGATAAACAAAAAATAACCTGAACAAACTTTTTCTGGCTCAAAGCAAACATAGCCTCTTGTTTCTATTTATCATATAAATAGAGGCATCCGAAACTGTTAGAAATTCATTCATTCATCTTGTATACCTGCTTATTCCCTAATTCGGGGGCACAGGGGTCTGCTGGAGCCTATACCAGCACACATAGGGAGAAAGGCAGGGGGTACACCCTGGACAGGTCGCCAATTCATTGCAGGGCCACATTCAGACAACCACACCCTTACATTCACTCCTATGGGCAATTTAGCGTCACCAAATCAACCTAATATACAGGTTTTTGAACTGTAGGAGGAAACCGGAGTACCCGGAGGAAATTCCACACAAGCCCAAGGAGAACATGCAAACTCTGCACAAAAGACCCTGTGCCCGGGGAATCGAACCCAGGACCTTCTTGTTGTGAGGCAACCGTGCTAACCACTATACCACTGCACCGCCCACTAATAGAAATAAAATAAAGGAATTAGGAAAACAAAATGGGAGAAAAATCCAAAGTTTAAATGATAGTCTTGCCTGCCATTCACAAAATGGTCCCAAAAAGGGAATTATCCATTGCTACTTACATTTTTTTATACAACTGAGCAATTGGAGATTTCGGACCCCTCTCAGGGGACCAACAGTAATAACTTGGTGGTGCTAAAAATCCAATCCAGATCTTTTAATTAGCAGTTCAACACCTAAACTGCTGCTGCACAAAAAATGGCAGTGTTGGCACATGCAAACATGTGTGATCATATGTTTGGTTCTGTCCATCATTCTTACAATTTTGAACGAATCTGTAATGAAATCTAGACCCTGACTGGCTCCACAGCGTGTCTGGAATATTTCTTTACCCAAACGTCTTATTTTAAAGTTGATCTTTAAATCAACATCGTTTTCTGCATTGGATTAGCAGTAACGCATCGCGCCCTATTCGGCAACCACACGTTCTTTACCATGCGATTGATACCTACTGATTTGACACATGAACCAAGTGAGCTTACACGGCTGAATCCTTGGCCAAAGATATGTTTACCAGGCCATGTGGAACTTTTTAGGGGTATGTGCTTTTCTCAGCCTCTCAACTCCTGCCCTGTTTAAGTTTAATTTTTCTATGATAGAAAATCAGGATTGAGATTATAGATTAATGATTGACTAATAATAAAATATGATGATATTTTCCCCTTACATATGAGCCTCATTTCCTAATCGGATATTGCATTTTTAATATTTGAGCGGTGCAGTGGCATAGCAATTAGCACTATCACCTCCCAGCAAGAAGGTCCCAGGTTCGATTCCTAATTGAAGAAAACGCTTCTAATAACTATGCACTTTTTTTTAAACATTTATGTTGGTTTCAGATGCCTCGTATTATATAAACATAGAAAAGAGCAATGTTTGCTGTGGGTGCTTTTCTCAGTTCAATACCGAATCAATTACAGCAATTGCATGTAAATAATCAGGATCAATATTGGTTCATCTTTAATTAGATCACGTGAAAAAGGGGAATGGAGATGGATTTTATATTGAAAGCTGTAAACTTGCGAGCATTTGGTTCTTATGTTACAGTCAGATTTCGGATCACTTAAAAAGAGTTTTGGCTGGACACGTATTGTAATGACTTCACACGCCTGCTGTAACTGCAAGCTGCTCTGACCAACAGCCAGTTTCTACACCAGTGCAGTGGATCTTCATACCTTGGAGTCCAGTTTGGAGTACGGATCAGGTTGTCCGCCCCACGTACTGATCTCCATGATGCTATCGAAGTCTTCCTTGATGATGTTGTAGTCATCCATAAGCTGGATGGTTTGAACTGCTCCGTCTGTTCCTTGACTCCGTAGAGGTTCCAGCAGGGCGTTACGCAGGTACGGCAGGTAGTCCAGATTTACTGCCTGTTTGCTGCAAAGTGTCCTGGACAGGGAGGAATATTATTAGAAATATTGAGGCTGCACTCACACACTTTGGTATTATTCCCAGTCTAACAAGCTGTTATGATACAGAGTTAATGAAAAGCCGTTATTAGAGAAGGAAAAATTGTGGGGGGAAAGTATCTGCAGCAAGGTAATCCAATACAGCCTTCCCATATCTACAACAGCTTTTGCTGCTGTTCTTCTACTTTTAACTTTAATGATTTTCCCCCTCCTTTTGGTCGAGTTTGCAAAAAGGATTGCATCCGATTGTGCAGGAAATAGTTTCCTAACTGATGTGATTCTAACATTGGAAAATTTTTTGTTCTTTACTTCTTTTCCACCTTTTTTTCCTCCTCAGTCCATTCTCTTTTTTTTCCACTTCAGTTCATCCTTTATTTCCTCCCATTTCCTTCGTTTAGTTTTCTTTCGTCCGTTTTCAATTCCATCTCTTTCTTCAAATTTCCTTTTCCTTTCCTCAATTACTTTTTTTTCTTTCATCTTTTTCACTTCCTCCCATCTGTCCCTCCCTCCTAATATTTTCTACTCTTTCTCCAAGTTCATACTCTGTTTTCTACTGAATGATTCATACACATCTGTTGGTATAGCAGACTTTCTGTTCTGTGCGTTGTTCTGTATTGATTCCTGTTTCTAGAAATGTTAACTAACTCATGCGACTGTGTAATCATATTAGATTAGAAAAAGAAAAGTCTGTAATAATCTGGCTCCGACTCCATGATTGACTGAACTGGCTCTTTGTTCAATTTTCTGTGTTTAACATAATCCGCAAACCCCAAACACTAACTAAGGAATAAACCATGTTGGGAGGAAGGAAATGTTTAACCAGCAGGTGGAGTGATGCAATTTACTGTCTGTTTGTTTTATTGTTACATTTAATGATGTGGAACATCTGCGTGATAAAAGCCAAGATCTTTTATCACTGGTGTAACAGCAGCTACAAACTGTTGTTTTCTTGGCAGCTTCTTGTTTTTCTGCTCTTTCCAGTTAATAAATAAAAAACTAGCAGCTTGTAGACTGAGTAATCAAAAAAAATCTTTCTGTCCTGAAGCTATTCTTCCTGATGCTTTAATATAGGTGCATAAGCGCTTTGGGATAAAATGCTAATTAACAGTCTGTCCAGGAAACAAATTCACTACAAATGAGTCTGCTAATGCCAGAACCCGTCATCATTACCAACTTGATGTGCGATTCGACCTGACGTGTTTTTTTGTTGTCGTTTTTTTTTTTTTTTGAGAAATGTCGGAACGGGATGTTTCTCAAGCACACTGATTTACTAAGGATAAAAACATCTCTCCTATATTTTATGCCAATAAATATCTGCAGAGAAGCAAAATATGCTAATTCACGAGCTCAAATCGGGGGGAAAAAAGACATAAATAGAATACACATCCGAAAAGTATACACAAGATGACACATGGGAGACTTGAATCATGACTCTACATACTACGTCAAGTGTGAGTGCTACATTTGGGTCCTGGGAGGAAGAAACCTCGAACAGTTATATAAGAGAGATAGAGAGAGATAGAGAGCGATGTGTACTCACTTCAGACTCATGTGTGAGGACAGCTCTTGTACAATGCGGCTGTGTTTGCCTGTAGATGAGAACTTCCCCAGCCAGCTGGGAAATGTAGGGAACTGACTCATATAACCTCGCATCAACTCCCCAGGCAGAACACTGGCATAGACTGCCTAGATGACACACACACACACAAACTTTTCGAATCTATGCTTCATAATGACACCGGTTTTAAATTTTAATCATCCAATAGAAACAAATAGTAGCTCAGGCATCCTAGTTATGATAAGGATAAGGGAGCCTGCCAAATGCCATAAATGTCTATAAAAACACCATGGGGGCAGTGGATCAGGGTTAAGCTACACCATGGCCAGATTTGAGCTCCTAAATCCTTTCTCTGAATAAATAAAATGGTTATGCGTTACCTGCGTAGGCAGAAGAGACCAGGTCTGCCGAGAGCGGATTTGGCGGTCTACTAAATCTCCGTCACAAATGCTGTCTGCCGTTTTGCTTAGCAGCACTAGATGATTTTTCTTGTTACTCCTGATACACACCAGAAAACAATCGAGGAAAAATGGTCATATACTGAGAAACTGTATGCAGTACATTTGCTGATTCCATAGCGTGTGTGTGTGTGCGCGTGTGTCCTACTCTGCGGCGGCTGGCCGGACGTGTATGTAGTTCTCTTGGACAAACAGCGGGGCAAGGGAGTAATCGTGAAAGAAAAGGTCTGACTTGTCAATCAGTGTCATGTGGGCGGTCTCTTCGCCTGTAACAAACACTTTTCTGCACACATCAAACGGCCCCTAGAAAAAAAAAATATTTCAGCAGGAGTCTACACAGCATGTGTGTGTGTGTGTGTGTGTGTGTAGGTACCATTTTCATGTCCTTCTTGGCTTTGTTAGCATCAGCTTTTGCCTGGTCATAGGTCATGACCTTGTCTGTGGCTGACCACATACTCAAATTATGCAGTACCTGAAAGAAAGTGCAAAAAAAAAAACCCTAAGAAACTAAACAGAAAAAATGTTTTCAAAAAAAAAAAAAAAAAAAAAAGATTTGGACCAGAATCCCAAGCATGGGATCTGTACAAATTATTATTAGATGTGTTTTACATTGGACAATTTTGACCTTTTGTGTGGTTCAACTTTAAGAACTGTCGAGAAACATTACATCCTGATTCCAGTTATAACTCCACAACCACCCTACAAGATGGTCCATTACTTGATCTTAACGCATAAACGATCTAATGAGAAACATTAACTAAAGCAGTGGCGTCTGACAGGCTACTCAGAGAATCCCAACCTTTATATACATAAATCACACACTATTTTACATCCTCTCATAGTATATACTCTAAACAGTCAAAAGTTTGTGGACACCCCACCAGAACATGCACATATGTATGTCAAGCTCAGCTCAGATGCCGTGCTGTCATTAAATTACTCTAGCAGGTGTAATTGTTTTTCCCACCCTGGGTCTGCTGACAGAAACATGAATTTTTGTTTATTTAATTTTTTATCCTTTTTGCATTTGTTTCATATTACGATCAATTTAGTGTTAGGTGATCATTAGCATCTTAAATAAAATGTATTATTATTATTATTATTATTACTTGTCGAATGTCCTGATTGGACGCCAGAATGACTTCGTTGAGGGCTGGAGGAGGGATCTTCAACCCTTCTTTAAAAGCAATGGACATCATGGCACCCTGATGGATGAGAAAAAGAAAGGATGATAGAATAAACAATATCACATAGAACCAAAATAAAGGAATATAACCCAAGTCCCTTTGGCTACCTTTATCTGTTCCATGCGGGGTCGCTGAAAACGCAGGTCGAAGCAGTAGTTTGAGAGCGAGCGGATCTTCATGTGGTTGCGGTCGTTACACATGCAGATGATGGGGATCTTGGAGTTTTTGATCAGGCCGATCATCTCCTATAGGTATCGCACGGAAGACGACCCATTGTGATTATATTATAAAAACATTATAAAAAGTGCTTTGTAACAATTTTTTTTACCTGGATTCCTCCTCTGTCCTCATTTCCTGCCATGCCGTCTACTTCGTCCATAATGAGAACATGCTTATCACTGACCTTCTGGGATGCACCTGACCACACACCCACACACAGTAATGAGATTTTTTTTAAAACACAAATTTATGTCGTGTGAATAGACTTAGCTCCCTGTACGCATTGATATAGTTTGCTGTTCGAAGCTGTTTGAGGAAGCAATAAAATGTTTATCACTATCAGAAATTCTCAGGCCAAATCTGTTTTTTCTAATCTTTGTATAGAGCATCATTGCTAAATAAAGCTCTGGGGGAAACCGCATACTACTTAGTTATGTACTACACTTATTTAAGTACACACTTCCAAACTGTTAAACAAGCTCATTTTTATAATAATATGGGTAGGGGTGAGATGTGATTACTAGAGCTGCCATTTTGCTTTTGACATGTGGCCTACATTGTCACAGAAAAGTGAATCTAAAGTTGGATCCTTTTTAACTTGAATGATGTTAAAAAGGGACAGCGGGGTGGTGTAGGGCTTAGCATATTCGCCTCACAGCAGAAAGGTCGTTCCTGAGTTTTTCCTGCGCGGAGTTTGCATGTTCTTTCCACTCTAGCATGGGTTTACTCCGGGTACTCCGGCTTCCCTCCATTTTCTTCATTCATTCATCCATCTTCTATACCCGCTTATTCCCGAACTCAGGGTCACGGGGTCTGCTGGAGCCTACCCAAGCACATAGGGCAAAGGCAGGGGGTACATCCTGGACAGGTCATCAGTCCATCGCAGGGCCACAAACACTCAAGAACACATACACTCACTCCTATGGGCAATTTAGAATCATCAATAAAACTATTTTACATGTTCTTGGACTGCGGGAGTACCGGAAGGAAACCCACGCAAGCGCGGAGAGAACATGAAAACTGCACAAAAAGACCCAGTGCCTGGGATTCAAACCCAGGACCTTCTTGTTGTGAGGCGACCGTGCTAACCACTGTGCCACTGCGCCACCTGCCTTCAAATTTTTTTCCCTCTAAATCACATTGTATTAAATTCAAAAGGATGGGTTGAGGTGTCAGCGCCGGGTTAGAATCTGGGCCCGGGTCATTTGCACTCCTACCAATATGTACTAAATTTCATCCCTCCTAACAATAAGGCAAAAAATGCCCCAAAATATCTTTCAAAAGATTTAAACTTTGTGTCTAAAGTAAAAACTGTGTGTCTGAAGTACCCGTATAGAAATTCTTGATGCTTGTGTTATTGAGCGACTCAGCGATGACCTCCTTCAAACTGTTTTTGCTGCGGGTGCAGCTGGCGTTCATCTCTACGTAACTATAACCCAACTCCTACACACACACAATTGCATTCAGCATTAAATTGACATTTTTAAGCCTCATAACATTTGAATCACAATTAATTCACATGCTGGAACTCATCATTGAACAGTTAAACATCTGTCTTTCGATTGAACTCGTAGTGCATTTACATCTACTAAACAAACTCATGGTCATAGACATCAAACAAACGACTAACCTCACACACAAGAGCAGCAGTGGTGGTTTTCCCGACACCCGGAGGACCAGACAGCAAAGCAGCTTTGAAGCCAGAACCATCATCCTTACCCCCGAATTTCCCGAATCTAGCAGCTGCAAACAGACCGAAAACATGACAGACTGTCAATGGACAGAGAAGCAAGTTAAAGAAGAAAGTTAACAGATGAGCTACAAAAGAGCTGGATCACCCTGGGTAAAGGTCAAAGGACAAATTAGCAGCCCTAGTATCTAATTCTTGTCTGGCCAATAAGATTTTTGTTTGATTATCGCTGGTGTTAATTAGCATGTGCAAACGGACACTGAAATGATTCAATGCCAAATTAAAGATGAGCGTTTTAATGTCACACTGACATTTTTTAGAAACTTTATGACGGCACCCATTTTTTTCGGGGGCGTAGCCATGATGTCACATGACATTACATGCATATTGTGCTAAGTGTTTTGATATGACACACACATGGCTTAAATTTTATGACTCCACCCATTTTAGGTGGAGCATGGCAGTGACCTCACTAATTAAACATCAAGCATCACCAACGTACACCAACATGGCAATGTGCCATATCCAAAGGCTCAGAACTGCGTAATGGGCGCTATAATAAAGTCACATGTCACCTCATAAGCACATTTAAAGGTAAAAGTCACAAACACTTTACAACCATAGACATGTGATGTAACACAAAAGTGACAGTATTATCATGGCAAATCTTAAAGCATCTCTTTTAACCTGACATCAAAGTACGACCACGACTAATTTTTAATATTTATACTAAAAGAAAAAAAAAACTATTCAAGTTGTGTTCTGTTGAAAGATTTTTGTATCTTGTAAACAACTCCCTGGATCAATTACTTTGGCCATGTTTCATAAACATACAAAAAAACTAAAAACACAGCCTATATGCCATCACATTCACACACTGACTCACCTGCTGGCTTCGTGTTGCCGCTGTGATTTTTGTGCCAGTTCTTTAGCCATCTCAGGAGTTTATTGGCACAGCTCTGCTCCCCCTGCTGCCCTATAAGATTCTTTAAACTGCGAGGGCGGTACTTATCCACCCACAGCAAACTGCTGCCATCATCAGCAGCAAACTCCAGAGTCTTTCTGACATCGGATGAAGAAGTTCTGGAAGTTCCAGGGGTCGAAGGCTGACGTGTTTTTGCAGATGAGGGACTACTTTTGCTTGCGGAGCGTTTCTTAGGTGTGTCTTTGCGGCTTGTTGGAGTGTGCCTGCTTTTAGAGTCTGGGGTCTTGGATTTGGTGGCTTTAATCTAAAATAGGGAAAGTTGAAGCTTTAACAGAAGTGTATTAGGTCATAATATCATTTTACAGCAAGGAGCACGTGTTAGTTAATGCATGTAGGTTCCAAAGGGTTTATTTGTATTTATTTTAACCAGTATGTGGTGGTTAAACCTGAGCCCTTATTGGATACGACTGGGCTTTTAGGGATTTTCAGGTCCACAACACAGCCAGTAAAGTAGGACAACCTTACTATACACATGCACATAAAAAGCACCATTCCCAAACTGTTGCCTCTGACAACCGAGTCCCATGGTTGTCTAGAATGTCTTTCTATATTGTATTATTCCATTATACCTTCCTGAAACTAAGAGACTCAAACCCTTGTCCAGCATGACAACGTTCCTGTGCACAAAACCCCTAAACTCCATGAAGGCATGCTACGTTCGGATTCGGACTCCCCTTTAAACTAAACACCTTTTGAATGAATCCCGACTGAACCCCAGATCTCCTTAACCTCAACATCCGATACCAACAATACTATTGTAACTGAACACAACTTAAGTCACAGGACTTAATCTGCACAGAAATGTGGAGAACTGCACTGTCATGTAGAGGTTGTTATTATAAGAGGGAAAAGTATGTGGTGGTTAAGCTTCCAATACATTTGACCATATAGTCTATTATGATAGTTTCTTCATGTCATATCTTACACCCCTTTGGTAAAATAGCATGGTCATTCTCATGTCTACAGGATGTTTGAGAACAGGATTTTACTAATATGGCAATTTTATAAATAAATCAAATAAAACATCTGCCCAACTTTTAACATCACTGCAGCAGTGGTTTATGGACATGAAGAAACAGTTGAGGGAAAAACAATGTTCTCTTTACCAATGTTCTCTTACATTAGAGGGAAATCTAATGAAAACCTTACTGACAGAAGATGTATAATTTTCTTGTATCCTATGCAGAATGATGAATAATTACTGATCTGACTAAAATAGTTGTCTGTTTGTTAATTAGCCACTCGCTTGCATTTCCATAGTGTGTTTGTGTGCATGCAGTTAAACCTCAGCTTCTGCTGCAATCTCATATTTGGATTTTTTGCCTGGTTTGGTTCGGATCAAATCCAGTAACTCGTCCTCGTTTAGGATCTTGGTACCAAAACCCTGTGCCTGAGAATCAGATCAACACACACAATAAAAAAACTATAAAAAATGATGACCTCTAAATAGAAAAGTTGGCAATGAGTCAGAAATTAAAAGGAATTAAGTTACATTATTACACAAAACTAGAAAAAAGAAAAGAAGCCAAAGAAAGATGGGAGAAGAACGACAACCTTCTCCGTCTTGGAGACACCGCTGTCTCGTCCCAGCACCAGGTATGTTGTTTTTCGGCTGACGTTTCCTGTGACTTTCCCTCCATAGCGCTCGATTAGTGACTTTGCCTCATCCCTCTCCATAGACTCCAATACACCGGTTAACACGAACACACAGCCCTCGAGGCAATTATCTTCTCCCTAACACATAATTATCAACATCTAAATAGCTTCCAATAATAAAAATGTCATAAAATGTAACGCTACAACATCAAAAAATCAATAGAAAATAACGTAATGGAGGCCACAAGTCCTATCGACGATCATATAGTAAATTACAAAGTCAATCACCTTTGCAAACATGAGCAGAAAAGCATCTCAGAAGATTCACATGATTGGCTGATGAGCCAGCTGCTTAAAATGTCTGACATTAAAGCAAAGCTCTTTAAGGGCTTTTTAAGGATGACTAGATCCCAATCACAAAGCATCAGGACTCGCGTCATAATAGGATGAGGATTTCATAATGTCAGGACCTTGTGAGGGTTACCAAGTTCGGATAAATGCGAATTGATTCTGGACACTAACTAATAGAAGACCTTGTGAGAAAATATCACTGATCATTTCTAAAAAGAATTTTGGGGCTCAATTGGTGACCACGAAACAATGTGTTTCTCTTTTTTTTTTTTTGATCCATTTCGAATTCCAAAACCACTTGGCACAGAAACTCTGTACTGCCCCAAATGACTGGGTTGGATTCTGGTCTTTATTAGTCCCCTCCACGTTCTCTTTTCCTTTCACCCCTTGTCCTATCAATAAAATGCTATAAATTCCCTGAATATAATAATATATTAGAAAAAGGAAAGAAAAGAATTACAAACCCTGTGCACTGAAATCATGCAATCTGGAAAAAAAATTACAGACTTCCTTGCTTTAAAACACTGAGTGTGTTATAAATAAGGATTATTATTATTATTATATTCATGTTGGCGGCGCGGTGGCGCAGTGGTTAGCACCGTCGCCTCACAACAAGAAGGTCCT
>JAOTQW010000026.1:4154751-4170567 GCA_026260075.1 Sisor rabdophorus
GTGTAACAGTACACATTTTCTGTCTCATCAAACACACAGCTTTTAATATTTAGAAGGAAATGTCCTAATTGGGTTCAAAATGACAATATTTTGTATGGCCACCATTATTGTCCAGCACTGCCTTAACCCTCTTGGACATGGAGTTCACCAGAGCTTTACAGCTTGCCACTGGAATCTTCTACTTTTCCATGACATCACCAAGCTGCTGGATGTTGGAGACCTTGCTCTCATCCACTTTCCGTTTGAGGATGTCCCAAGGAATAGGGCATGCTTTCCCAACGAATAGGGCATGCTTGGCCAGTCATTTACCTCTCATCAGGTCTCATCAGACCACAGGACATGGTCCCAGTAATGCTTGTTCTTAGCTTGCTCGTATTCAGCAAACTGTTTAAGGACTTTCTTGTGCATCAAGAGGCTTCCTTCTGGGCCACGCAGATGCAGTATGCTGCGTATGGTCTGAGCACTGACAGACTGACCCTTACCTTCAACCTTTGCAGCAATGCTAGCAGCACTCATACCTTTTATTTTCCAAAGGCAACATCTGGATATGATTCTGAACACGTGCATTCAACCTTCTTTGGTGGACCATAGCAAGGCCTGATTTGAGTGCAGCCTGTCCTGTTAAATTACTGTCTGGACTTGGCAACCGTGCTGCAGCTCAGTTTCAGGGTCTTGGCAATCTTCTTGTAGCCTAGTCCATCTTTATATAGAGCAACAATTCTTTTTTGAGTATGACAGTGTGTGAGCAATAACACCAAATTTCCTCCCACAGTTCAAAAACAGGTTGATTGGCGATTCTAAATTGCACATTGTATGTGTGTGTGTATATATGACCCTGTGACTGACTGGTGACCTGTTTAGGGTGTAGCAGAAGCAGACCATCTTGACACTGAATTGACCCATGACCCTGACCCTAATTGCGATGAGTCAGTGTATACCAGTCATAATATTTATACCTGAAATAAACAGGCATATAAAATATCAGAAGCAAAAATAAGTCTTTTAAACATGACTACCTTTAATATTACTGCTGAGAAAAATTATTCTTTTTTTTTTAATTATTTTTAAATACTTTGTTCTTTACATAGTTGTATGTTCTGACAACAAAATCACACAAAAATGATTAATGAAAATCAAATCGAGACCTCCATGGGTAGCTCAAAACTGGAGTGGAAAACACACAGGCTCTTCTCCCAGACCTGGATTAAAGCATTCAGCAGCAAGGCATATTGTCCCAGATGTGCTAAATTGGATTTAGGTTTGGGGACTGGTGCCCGTCAGTCCAAAGCATCATTACCTTCATCTTGCAGAAACTGCTTACACAGTCCAGCCACATAAAGTTTAGCATTGTCATGCATTAGGAGGAACCCAGGGGCAACCGCACCGGCATATGGTCTCACAAGGCATCTGAGGACCTCATCTCGGTACCTAATGGCAGTCAGGCTACCTCTGGCGGCACATGGAGGGCTCTGCTGCAGCAGATTGTTCTCCACGGTGTCTACAGACTCTGTCACGTCTGTTCTCCTGTGCTCAGTGTGAACCTGCTTTTATCTTTAAAGAGCACAGGGCACCAGTGGTGAATTTGCCAATCTTGATGTTCCCTGGCAAATGCAAAACGTCCTGCACGGTGATGGGCTGTAAGCACAACCCCCACCTGTGGATGTCGGGCCTTCATACCACCTTCAGAGTCTGTTTCTGATCCTTTGAGCAGTGTCCCTTTTGCCAGGTGGAGGTAGCGGTCCTGCTGCTTGGTTGTTGCCCTCCTATGGCCTCCTCCACATCTCCTGATGTACTGGCCTGTCTCCTGGTAGCGTCTCCATGCTGTGGACACTTCGCTGACAGACACATCAAACCTTCTGGTCAAAGCTCGCATTGATGTGCCATCCCCGATAAGCTGAGCGACTTGTGTGGGCTTGTGTCTTTTGCTAGCACTAGAGTGAAAGCACCACCAGCATTCAAAAGCACAGGAACGGAGAGGTGGTCTGTGGTCACCACCTGCAGAATCACTCCTTTATTGGGGGTATCCTGCTAATTGCCTATAATTTCCACCTGTAGTCTATTCCATTTACACAACAACATGTGACATTGATCGCCAATCGATCAATGCGATTGACTTGGAGTTACATTGTGTTTAGATTGTAGTGTTTAAGTGTTCCCTTTATTTTTTTAGCAGTGTATTTTGCTATCATTTTTATCTAACAATGAATTTGTTTTTAATTTCAGGTGCGGTTTATTACAAAGATCTGGCATCCCAATATAAGTTCGGTTACTGGAGCCATATGTTTAGACATTTTAAAAGACCAGTGGTAAGTTTTTGAGTCAGATGTCGGTGTGTGCTAGATGAAAATTGCTGTAGTATGAAAGCCTATAGTACAAAAAACATCCCAGTATCAGCAGAGCATGTAAAAACAAAACCTGAAGCAGAATATCATTCGAAAATGCTGCTGGACTGGATCAGACTAGCCTGCCAGGCCAGTGGAACATCGTATAGTTTATATGATAATTCCGGTTGAGTGTTAACCAGACATGAAACTGACTTTTACATGTGCCAACGCTTTCAGACCAAATCATTTTGTGACTTGTCCTTTATTGCATAACTTTTTAGATTCCAAAAAGATCTAAAAAAAATTTGCTTATGTTGCTCTAAAGCTTGAGTCTGTGTGAGTACTTGCAATTTGGTGAAATCTTTTATTTAAAAAAAAGAAGATTTTACAGAATTTTAAACAAAGCTTTTATGCAAATGTGAAATTGATGTTGTTTTCCAAGAAATGACATCAAGCTCAGGCATGAGCAGAAGGCTGTGCAGTAGGTTGATGACGGTTAGAAAAATTTCCCAACAGTTAAATTGACACGAAAAAAGGGTCAGGATAATAACAGCTGCTTTAATGAACAACAAAAAAAACGGAAGAAAAGACAAAGTTACTTAAACACGAAATGTTTATTAATATAATGAATCTCTCACATGAGCAGTAAAATCAGACTCCTGCTGCTGGTCTGTGATGTGACTGTTGCTTGTAACAGATGATTGTTTCATATTTGTGCAATGAGACTGACAAAATGTATCATTTATCATCTTCCACCTGTTGATAACAATTAGCAGGGTTACAGTGAACAACAACTCCCTGCTGGACTGACTTATTACTGCTCGCATAAAGCAGAATTTTGAGTTGGTCTAATTTCAGCTGTCTAGTTTTGCACAGTAGGCAACTTTTAAAAAAAGGAAAAACACTTAATTCCTCAAAAAGATTTTGGACCCATGAAGGCCTCGGTTTTGGTTCCCACCAAGTCCTCATGTGTCTGCGTGTTCAGGTCTAGGTCCCCACCAGACTGTATTAATCCACACACAGACACAATACATACGGTAATATTATTAATGGATCAGATCTTGCTGTGTGAAATAATCTTTTTTTTTTTTAAAGTGCGACATAATAGTCTGTGTGGTTCCTAAAATTGGCGTATCGAGATGAATCAAAGATTCTTATGACTGTCAGAAATAAATGTGCTTTAATTGCTAACCCACTGATGAAAGATTAGAATATTGATAGAAAAACTAGAATGCTAGTGTAATGTGAATGCATGATATCAATAATTATTATATAATTATTTTTACTAAAAGAATAAATTGAAATATCAAACAACAAGAACTTTCTATCATAAAGATTCTGCTAGAAAATCACTTCACGAGCTTGTTTTTATGGGTTCAATAACTTTTTCACATTGCTCAGGGACACTTTCTAACATGTAATTGATCTATTAATGCCTAACACAAAAAGGCGGGGCAATGGTGGAGTTTGTTGATCTGAAGACCTCATTTAAAGCCCCACCACCACCAGTTTGCCACTGTTGTGTCCATGAGCAAGATCCTTAACCCCTCGGGTATCCTAGCTGACCCTGCGCTCTGACATCAACTTAAGATGGGATATGTGAAGAATGAATTGAACTGTGTTGTAAAAATAAGCACCCGTCGCCTCTGTGCAGGGCTGCAGCGATGACATTGCGGACGGTGTTGCTCTCACTACAGGCTTTACTGGCTGCTGCCGAGCCCGATGACCCTCAGGATGCTGTAGTAGCCAATCAGGTCGGTGTGTGTGAGTGACTGACCAGTCTTTGCAGTCCGATTATAATCGTTAGTGTGGCGTGAGCAAGTCCAGCGTTACAGACGTGTTTACTTGAAAGATGGTTAATATGAACTATAGGTCTAAACACATTTTTCTTATTTTAATATTTTATCTTCATTGTTCACTAATGAGAAAAATTCAGTATTTTATCATCAGATTTCAGAATCGATCTTGCTGGGTAAATGTTTCTCTGTCCAATTTAATCAGAATTTAGAGTTGGGATTTCTGTATGATTTCATTATCCACCTAAAAAAGATATTTAGGTTTGATAAATGTTCTTTTATGAATAAAGTTGTGAAGCTCTGAATTGGCTGTTATTTGGTTGATATTTTTATTTACAGTGTAATCAAAAATCCTGTTGTGTTTATATCGCATCCTGTTTCTGTTGCAGTATAAACAGAATCCTGAAATGTTCAAACAAACAGCTCGGCTGTGGTCTCATGTTTACGCCGGTGCTCCCGTCTCCAGTCCTGACTACACTCGCAAAATAGACAAACTCTGTGCCATGGGCTTCGACAAAGTGAGTACTCCACATCGCTAGGGGTTCGGAGGGTGTATGGATGGTTTGCATTGCACAGCTCAGGTCACCTGATTCTCCCCTTCTACCCCCCCCCCCCCAACTGATTAATGTGAGTGGGAAATGAATGTACTGAATGTGTAAAGGTCTTCTTTTTCATGTGATGTGATTCTTAATGTCTCTGCCGTCTGTTTTAACCCTTTTTCCAGACCTGGTGTCAAAAGCATAAAAAAAACCAAAACTTTTTTTTCAGCTTCAGCTGAGACTTTGGCTGGGAACCTCTGGATAGAGTTAGGGATTTATTAAAATTTTGACATTTAATTTGTGAGGCTGTATCATTGACTTTATGGTGAGAGCTAACAACATGCGCAGCCAGCAGCTTAAGGTTTTAAACAATGTTTGACTCAGTCAGGGTGTGTTTCTCATCACCCACATTTCCATCCTTAGGATGACTTTACCAACCAAATGAGCGGTTAACACAGCTTGGTGCTAACAGAAATTAAAATTATTTTTTACTTAACAACCCTATCATCTATTTACCTCTTCTCTTAATAATAATAAACGCATCCTAACAGCTTCGAAAGCTTTAATCACAACTTGCTGCATTACTATGGTTTCACCCTTTTGGAATTCATTTATTATCGGAATGAAGTCTGTAGGTCATTCAGGACCTGGTTCCACCTACTGTTTTTTTTAACTAGGAAGAATTCAGCCGTACTACTCACCTCTCCTCAAGTGGTTTCTCACCTACTATATTGTATGTATGTGAATTTAGATGCTGGTCTTTCTCCAGTCTGTGCTCATGGCGGTGGTGCCGACAGTAGTGAAGCCTCGTGTCCTCTGGTTGTTCTTTATTTAGCTCAGTGGTTTAACCCTTTAGCGCATTCACATTTCTGTTCATTTCTTGTTACTGTCAACATCCTGTCAGTTCAGAGCTTGTTTAGGATATTTTTCTTTTATCTCCTAAGAACCTTCACGCTTTGTCTATTTAACTCGCGTTGTACATCATATGTAAAAAAAATGAAAGTTAACAACAAACGCTGTTAAATTTTGACATTGTTTCACTACAGAAGAAACGGCCCGTCGACTCCCAATCAGACGTTACCTGTTCAATCAGTGGAGTGAAACTAAAACGCTGTCCAGTCATGAAACATCAGTGTTTGCCTCTTAACTAGAGATTCTGTAGATCCTTATCAGCCATGATGACATGAGCACTGACGGCTAAAGTGAGAAACAGTGATTATTTCTTTATCACGGTAGCTGCTAGTGAATGGGATATAATATACATCATTTATTACACAGGAAGTAAACAGTTTGTCCTCAACGTTGTCAGATGCAGGAAAAATAGGTACTGTTTGCAAAACAGCAGTTAGGGGTTGTCTCAGTCTGCAGTTTTATTCAAAAACGATCCTGCTGAAAAACCTTCAATCTGGCCAGTCATATGAATGTTACTTCAACACATACCACCAAGCTAAAGCATCGTCACAGCCCAAATAAACTCTCTCATATAAACAGTAATTCGTGATGGCTGTAAATTCTTTCAGCCCTGCATCAAAGCAAAAAGGGTTCAAAACTATATCGAAAATGAGGTGGTCAGAATGGTATGACAGGATGCGATGCCACATGATTTGTCTTATCAAAAGACTTTGGGTTACTTATTAGTCAGAGGAAACCCTGGTGCTGTTGAAACGTTTCTTGGCGCAAAGTTCACAGCTGGTAAAACAGTGTGTATATATATACACATCCACTCCACTGTCTTCTTGGATGAAAAGTTCTGTCGCCATTTATATGTCGCAAAAGCCGACCAATCGGGATGTGAATGTTCTACTATGTCTTTGCCATCAAAAACGAGTCTGATTGCTAACGGGCTTTGCTTTATTTCTTTGGGGTTTTTTTCTAACTTGAAAAGCACTGCAGCCTGTAAAAGTCTATGAAATTCAAGTGGGTCCTGGTTCTATTGTAGAGACCCCAAAAGAAATAGTTCACTTCATCAATATATAAATCATTTTTTTTTTTCTCAAATTTGAATCTAAAAATTCTTTTTCCGTTTTTTTTTGCAGAATGCAGTAATAGTAGCTTTGTCATCGAAGTCATGGGACGTGGAGACAGCGACAGAACTTTTGCTTAGCAACTGAGACTCATCCTCTTTAGACCCCAACCTTACAGTGGCCTCCGGTTTCCAGGTTTATTTTTAAAAACAAAAACATTCTCCTTCTATCTAAAGAAAGACTTGCTTGGATGAAAGATCGATCGTGTAAATAATAATGTGGAAGGGGTGCGTATGTATAAAGACAAGATGAAGAAAAAGGCTGGTTAGTTTTTGGCATCTTAAACCAATACTTGTGTTCTATCCAGTCAAATGGAACCATTGCGATCAAACTGTCGGAATTATGTTTTTCTTTATTTAAATAAAGAAAACTAAATTTTTCTACAGTCCAGCATCATTACAAGGTTGGGGGGGGGGATAATTTATTTAGTCATATAGATTATAATAAATAATCACCTTCGGGTGAAGCTGTTCTCGTCCAATTTTTTTTTCTTTGTGGGTTTCAATATTTTTTTCTAATTGGTGCAAAAACAATGATTAACTTTTAATCAGTTTAACAGGTTTAACTGTTCAGGTTGCCGATTATTCTTGAAGCCAGATTCGAGACTTGGTCAAAAAATTGTACAGACAAATTGAAGGGAAAGAATAAAGCTTATTGATCAGAGCGGGAGGATGTGCATGAACATTTTTACCATCAGATTTTTCTGAATGATGATAATCGCCACACTAAAGATGCTGCAATAACGTTTCAAATTTCTACGTCACTCATCTTAAAAAAACACCAGACTCCCATGTTTAGAAAAAAGCCCCAAAACCCATTGCACACACACACCTTTGCCATCCCTTGTACAGAATCCCTTTAAGTATTAGTCATCCTCACCAATCCAGGGCCTCATTTCAGTTTATGGGAGGAGAAAAAAAAAAAAAAAAAAAAAGGGTCTTCCTGTAGTACTGACGAGGTTCAATATTGCACGAAGAAACGGCTCAGCTAGAAACAAACAGAAAACGGGGGGGAAAAAAAGTCAAAATTTCAGCAACGTGTACAAGCATGGTTATTTATTGTGAAACTATCATTTCTTTGAATAAAAAAATGCTTGAAAACGAAACGCTGTAATTCATTGTTTTTAACGGAACAAACCATTAAAGTAAAACTAGACACAACAGAGTCATCCTGAAAGAAAAAACAACCCCAAAACCATTTAAAAATCATAACTGTGGGGTTTTTTTTTTACATTTTATTTTAATGCAGTACAACAGCTGCTGTGTGGGGAAGTTTTTCAGTTGAAAATCAGCTGTATAAAAATGGGACAGCATCACTCCCTCACTTAGAACGGTCAGAAGCCAGAATCTTTATGGGGGTTTTTTTTTTGTTTGTTGGGTTTTTTTGTTTTTGTTTTTTTTACAAAACAGGATTAAAAAAGGCAAAGACATTTCTTCTGTGCCAGGATTTGATTAAATCAAAAGGGTCTTAAACTACAAGTTCTAAACTTGAAGACGATGCAGTCGAAGAAAGCAAACAACTCAGAACCTACAGCCACATACAGGAGTATTACAGCCAGGGGGCTTCAGCGATTCCATGCCATTCACCGATTCGGGAGTTATTAAAACGTGGTGGAACGTCTGCGGTTTTTTTTTCACCGTTATTATGCCCCGATTTGATTACAGTAACTATTAAACATTCTCCCCCCTCCCCCCAATTTTTGATGAAATTCATTAATTTGATTAACAGGCCTGCCAGAGGAGGAGAGATGCACAGGAAACAACAAAGCTTTCCAGGCATTTAATAAGCAATAGTAGATTTGACTAAAACTGGCCTTTACAGGCGAATACTCGTTTTTAAAATAGACAGTGTCAAACGGGAAACTAAAAGCAAAGAAGGGAAACAGTGTTGTGAGAGAAGGAACAGTTCAGTTGTTGTGTGGCTCTTGCACATCTGCTTTCAAGTATGTGTGTGCGCGCGCACAGTTCAATTTGAATCAAAAGAGCGTTCGAGTGTGTAACATGGGCGTCTGTTGGGCAGCAAGGCTGTGGAGTCGGACTTTTGTAGAGCGTCGCTTTACCTGTGCGAAAAAGAGCAAGAAAATGAGCAACTGGTTTGGTTTTTATGACCGGACACAATGTTTTTGCATCAACAGAATAATAATTACAGCTAGCCAGGAAAATTAAACGCTGTAATCCAGTGAAAAACCTACAACTTATTTATACAGCTAAAGTGTTATGGGTTAAACTTGGTGGTGCTGGAATTTGAGCCCATGACCTTCTGTTTAGAAGGCCAACACCTTAATCACTAAGCTACAACGTATCTGGTAATAAAACACATCCCAGCATCAAGCGATATGATTTTGCTTTTAACCTCTGTTTTAATTTCAATCTTCTTTAGTAATTATAATAGATGTTTGGTAAATTGTTCTGGAGGTCATCGATGCTCCTAATCTTGGATTATGTGCTGTAACCTGATGGCTGCGGTAATTTTTAATCCCATTTGGGAATTGAACCAGTGTTCTTCCCATCACCACATTAGATCACTAAATTCCTTCCTAGTGAAAAAAAACCTTTACTGAATGTGGTGTCTATTCTTTGGCTCCCACACACTGTAACCTGCTCTGAGACTCACGGCCAGCTGTCCTGCTCCAGGGACACTGTCTCCTTGTCTGATGCTGGGCTGTTTGGAGCTGCTGGGTTTGTTCTGATCCTTTACTAACTGAGAAAGAGAATGAAAGGAGTCTGGGCTAGATTCCAGTTCTCTCTCTGCCTCTCCTTGACTTCCATATGCTATCTGATGCTGGGGTTTGTGGCTGAACACTTTGGGTTCATCTGGGTTAGTAAGTGTGGCTGCGCTTGGAAAACAGTCCCTGCAGATTATAAATCACATTCATTTTCAACCACAAGAGTTCAAAAAAAGAAAAAAAAAACTAATTAATCAACACAAACGGGATTGAAATCCCAACACGATGTGTATGTAGATGATGTTTTTACCTTTGCAGATCGATCTGCCTCTGTTGTCCTGCCCGCTTGGAATCGGTGTCTTTCTGCTGTTTTGGTATCTTGCCACTGATTGGTTCTGCTGAGGCTGTTGAGGTGGGATCCTGGGTGGGTGTTGCTCTCTTCCTGCCACGCCCAGATCCACTGCCGGGTGTAGTTACGCTCTCTTTCTCTTTATTAGCTGCTGCTGCAGGGTTTTTTGGTGGTCTGCCTCGGCGGGGTTTGTTAGGAAGAGGTTGTGGTGATGCAACAGGGTTCGAGGACACGCTGTTCTCTGTTCCGTCAGTGGCCGCGACGTTCCGCTTTCTCCCACTTGCCTGCGCCGGTGTGGTCACTTCGTCCTGAGAAACATTGAGGATAAAATTAATTTAAAAAAAAATAAAAATTAACATCCTGCTTGATTTACTAGATTCTGGAGACCCATGGAGACACAGGTCCCCACATGTCTGTGTATTTAGGTTTAGGGGGACTTGCTTGTTATCCTCGGGTCACGTTTGACCAGGTTAGACGCTAAATGTTTTAATGTTAAATATATTTAGCTTTTCTGTAAAATTGCTTGTAATTACCATGCATTAAGTAATTTCTAAGAGTAAAATCAGAAGGTTGTACATTAAAAGAGAAAGATAAGGGTTCAAATAAAAACACACCTTTTTTCCTCCATCTGCTTTGAGAATCTGTGGATTCTCTTCATTCTCTCGTGCTCCCGCTTCTGACGCAGGAGAACTAACGTCCCTTCAGTCAGGAGGTAATACAACAGATTGAGGGTTTAGGATTAACAATACTAAAACCATCTTCTTGGTAAGTTGTGTTAGAGTATACATTAATAGAAGCAATATAGAGGACAGTCCCATACTTGTTTTTTGGGGTTGATGGAGAAACGGGTTGGGAGATGGTGCTGGCATTGCTTCCAGTGTTTGAGACGGAGGTTTTGGCATATGGTCTGCGTACTGTTTGAACCACTAACGGCTTGTTCACTGCTCCCAAAACTCCTGTCTGTTTTGGCTGTTGCTGTAAATCACATCAAATCAAGAATCACAAAAATCAATTAGTAAAATTCGATAAATGAGGGAAAAAAATGATTATAATGTGATCATTTATATATTTCAATAATAAATTGCTCACAATTAGAATTTCCCAATTTTGTTAAATAATAGTGTTTTCTTAAACACTATTATCACAGTTCAACATCAAGTTAGTTAAGCTAATTTGATATTGATCTTGTCAATAAATTACAGATTAGTTTACACCAACATTGTTTTCCTCAATCTTTTCTGACTGCAGTGTCTTTATTAAGGACACTGATGGCCAGCCTTTCAGATTAATGGCAGAAGAGCTGGGAACCTTGTTAGCTTTAATTAGCTTAGGCCACCCAGGAGAAAAGCAACCTGCCAAGGACATGAACATAACAGTTAATTTTTTTTCACTCAGAAGACTTTGAGTTGTTTCCAAACGGACTGTTAAACCATGCTTCTCCCAGAAATCCTATACCCTTCAACCGACGCCAACCTGACTGCTATTAGGTATCGGGGTCAAGTCACTAGCGCCATTACCAGACCATATGTAGGTGCAGTGGGTCCCGGTCTTCTGGTTTAATGTAGAAGTGTTCATGGCTGTGCAGGCAGTTGCTGGAGGATGAAGGAATTCTCTGACTGGCCCCTTTCCTCACGTGACCTAAATCCACTGAACCATCCACTGAACCACCATTATGTTTTGGTCTAACCAGGTTGCAAGTTTTTTTATTAGTATTATGCTCAAACGTTGTCAGGCATGCATACACGCACGTGGGGGCCATACAAACAACAAAGTTCTATTTATAGTTGATGCAATAATTTTTTTTAGCAAAATAGACTAAACTGATGATCATTTACTTACTTTAAATTTCTTTAACAGCTGTTGTGTGGTTAGTTTCTATTTCCACTAAATTCACATGGCACCCTGAACTTATTACCCAGTCTCCATCAGTATTTTTCCAAATAATTCTTTACCTTTCAGAAGTGATGTTTTCAATTTGGTCCTTACATTTTTTAGCTGTTAATATTTCATAGCATGTAAATAACCTCTATCTCAAAAGGGTCAAATTCTGATTAACTGTATAATCTGAAGCTTGCAAAGGACTTTATTCGAAAAATACATTTGCATACAGCCTCTAAAACTCACCTGAATTTTTCCGGTCAGCAGGACATTTCTGGCCTCAGCAGAAAGATAGTCTTTATCATTGATGCAGTCCTACAGGGGAAAAAAAAAGTAGACTCAATTTACTTTTTTGTGTGTATTTCAGTTCCGGGGTTATACTCAATGGGTTTTTTCCAGCTGACAAACACCTCCAACCACTTATTTTACTATATAACACTTGTTTATATTCAGTGTAAATCGGTATATTTTTTTAAATCCCAGGGATAAAAAAAAAATTCAATACCTTATCGGGTGGAGTGAAGAACTTAACGGGCAGCACAGGGTCTTTGGGTGAATCCAAGTGACAGGATGTGCTCTTATTTGTGATGACGAATAGTGCCACGTCACAAACAATGTACAATTTCTATTGATCAGAAATGTTTTTTCTTGAAACAACATCTGCCAACAATTTCTAACATAACATGAAACACAAGGCATTCAAGCTCACTGACCTCGTTGGCCTTTGGATCATCAGGTGCTTGAGCATCTTTTGTCTGTTTTATATTTTCCACCATCTTCCTTAGGAAGGAATGACTGTTATTCTCATTCTTTGTCATCAGCACCTCCAACATGAACCACAAACATCTAGTAAAAAATTTGAAAGATTTTTGTTAAAAAACAACACAAATTAGTCTGACGTGGTAAACACGTATCTCTCTAAACTCTGATCGCTCACTCTTTAATGTCTCTAAGCTGTTCGAAGTCCTGTTGTTTTGTGAAGTCAGGGTCATGTGCCAACAGGTGGATCATGTAGGGCACCACATATTCAGGCAAAAGCGAAAGAAGCTTTTCTAGAAAACAAAAAGTAAAAATGTATTAACCCTTTTGCAATTTATTCAAAATTATTTTTAATTTACATCCATCAGTTAAAATAAAGCTTGTGTCTAAAACCGTGGCGATGTTCAGATCTGGCATCAACATACATCCTGGTCAACTAATAATACCAAGTTGTACGGTGCGACTGTGTCTTAAAGATGGTGATCCCTTTTATATGCCTTTATATATGCTTTTTTTAAATATAAACTGAAAATATAACGGCATCTAACTGGGGAAACAATGTAAGGCCAACCAGGAACTTAACTAAAGTCAACATCAGGACCTCGTGGCTCTGACTGATGTTGAGTACAACTAGATCCGAGCATTACAAACCAAACAAATGAATTAAAGCCACATTATAAAGAAAGTTTTCATAAATTAAAAGACTTATCTATACTACAATGCACTTGCATTTAATGTCCAAAAAAGAAAAAAAAAAACTTCTGTTATAAACTAAAGTTATTTGTTGTATTTATTAGGGGACCGGGGGCACACAACATTGGTTTCTGCAATGTTTAAAAAAAAAAAAAAAAAAGATTTTAATAGAAAATTCACTATGTACAGTATTAAAATCATTACGCTTGTACAACAAGGATAGCAAACCAGATGGATGTGTGTGGATTGCGTATTCTTACCTTGTGCCATGGGATTCTGTTTGATGTATTCCCTCCTGACACTAATGTTTTTTAGAAGACACTGTCTAGCATGAGCCCGTCTCTCTTTAACTGGGTCTTTAGCGCACAGAGCAAACACTGCCATATATTCCAGGGGTAACAGCAACTTTACCAAAGCCACATGTAACTTCTGAGCAAATATTTGCCGAACCTGGTAACACTCATCCTTGAAGCAAAGAGATTTTCTTAAATTATTTTGAAAGGTGGAAATGGATTTGCACACGTTTATAAGAAGACTGATGAGTAACACTTACATTAATGACCAGTCCACAGAGCTGGAACTGTTCTGGTGTGATGATGTCATGGTAGCAGGGCTCCTGTGCCAGTTTTAATATGGCGCTGCCTGCTGCCAGTCTTAGCCGAGACATATCGGACTTGCTGCATAGACAGAGACATTGGAAATATTCAACCAGGAAGTCGAGGCAAATTCCTCTTATAAGATAATTGTAATAAATTAAACAACTAACTGCCAACTGTGCCAACTTAGTCATAAGGCAATGTCACAGACTGAAAGGAATTTACCCTTCTATGCCTACAGATGTTAATAATTGTTCAGCACAACTATGTCTGCCTGTCTTTTGCTCCCTCACATGTTCTTTTAACTGGGTACAACTCAATAAATATGATTTATGCTGCCGTCAATTTTGGTTGGTTAAGTATTCAATGAATTTCACATATACTATAAAGAATTTGACAAACTCTTTCCCAGTCCAAGTATACACTTAAATCGGTGCATGGCTGTGACCCTTAAACGGTTGCCTACCAGATCTTTTTCTGTTCAGTTAGGTCTCCCTCGCTAACTAGCATAGCAGAGAGCAGTCTGAGAGTGGAGTTCGCAGATTTAGACTGGTTATTTTTCATCCCTAATAACCATCTCACCAGCAGCTTAATCGCTTGAACCTGGAACAGATACTCAGCATTAGAGGTAAGCATCATCAACGGTAGGCTCCAAATAGTCTGGATCTTAAATCGCTATATCTACCTTTGCCAACACTTCAGGGGAAACTTCATCATCAGCAGTCCACAGTCTACCGTTCTTACTGCCCACAGACTAAAAAGAAAAACAGAAAACTCACGCTTAAACCCCCATTCAAAAAATAGTAAACCAAGCAAATAATTATACACTTAAACACTTACTCTGTCATTCATCAGCAGATCTTTTACAATAAAGTTTGCTACAATGGACTTCATGGGTGAGGCAAACTGATCTGGAGCCAGCATAGAGATATGACCCAGAGAGACAAGAGGGGTGATCAGCTGTTCCGGTACATCAGCGTTCAAACTGCGGGATAATGGCTACAGACACAGCGAGTTAACAGGTAAAGACAGAGAGAGAGAGAAAGAAATAAACATTAATATGATTACAATTAATACATTATACCATTGCTTGTAATAACTTTCAGAACTTTTATGCTATAGACATTTTTTATCAGTATGAAAGACAAAACCTACCTCAAATATCTGAGCCAGCTGGACTTCTTTGTTGTGGAATATTGCATGGATGCAGTGCACTGCCTGTTTGGCTTGGTGTGGGGTTCCTCTCTTGGCTTTTTGGTGAAGTATGGGAATAAGAGTCCTAAACACAGACAAGATAAGAGTTATACAGTTAAACAAATAATCATATGTACCTGGTGAGAATTCTCTCTAATAATGTTGACTGCCAACTGTTAAAAAATGGTAGTGTGTGTCTAGTAACGCTTAAGCGAATTAAAATAAATTGTAGATTTTTTACGATCTAATCTGGGGCAGTTCGCTCTCAATCTTCTGGCCTGTGTTTCTGAAGATTTGAATGGCTGCTTCTGCCACTTTATCGTCCTCCATTTTGAGACACTGCAGAAGAGACTCGTACGTCTCAGCAGAGTGGAATGATGTGGGGTGAGTAAAAGACAAAACCTTAAAAAAATTAATAAAATTAACACAATACAACTACTTTGCAAAATTTTAACAAGACTTAGTAGAAGCTTTACAATATTTCTAGTCAAAGCTATAGTACACAAATTACACAAAATAAATGATTAGATGATTGTGTAATTGCTCACCTTAAGAAGTTCCAATCCAGCACGGATAGCAGTGTCGGGAGTAACTCCCTCATCATCATCATCAGCAGTACCTTCAATGGACTTATTTAAAAGCTTCACCAGGGCACTACATGCATAAAGCAAGAACTGTTACTGCTAAAGTCGGACCAATATTATTGTACTTGTAGATGCATATTGCCACCAGAAGGTGTCCCACCACCAGAAAACCCACAAACAAAAGACTAGTACATAAGATCTCTCCCCACAACAAAAAGTATTTCACTTTTTTCTATAATTTCCCCTTTCCACATCTATACCATGTGGAATAGTACCACTTGGGGTACAACTTTAGATTTTTATTTGGGCTACTAAAATTTTCAGGCGGCGCGGTGGCGTAGCGGTTACCACGGTCACCTAACAACAAGAAGGTCCTGGGTTCGAATCCCGGGCACGGGGTCTTTCTGTGCCGAGT
>JAOTQW010000026.1:4190421-4208317 GCA_026260075.1 Sisor rabdophorus
CCTGCCTCTCGCCCTATGTGCGCTGGGATGGGCTCCAGCAGACCCCCGTGACCCCAGAAAGTTACGCGGGTAAAGAAGATGAATGAATGAATGAATAAACTGCATCAGTCCTGCTGCATGATAAAGTTTTTACAAGTTATATTAGTATTAAGAGTATCCATGTGAAACTATTTATTCTTTTATCTTCTATACCCATACGACTGAGCAATGGGGGATTAAGGGCCTCGCACCGGGGTTCAGCAATGACAGTTTAGTGGTAAGAATTAAACCCACAACCTGATGATCATCAATCCAACACCTCCTAATTTCCTTATCTAATTTCCCTAGCTGAATGGACCCAAATGTCAGATTCAAGCTAAAAAATGGAGTGGGAAATTTTAATAGGAGAACGGAGCTCAATCTAACATCAAAAAGGAGAGTAAATATAGAAAAAGATGTCAAAAACATAAATCTAATGGTCATGTGATCACATACCTTTGCCGGTATAGTGTTAATTCATTCATTCATCTTCTTTACCCGCTTATTCCCGAATCCTATCCCAGCGCACATAGGGCAAGAGGCAGGGGGTACACCCTGTCTATGGGCAATTTAGAGTCACCAATCAACCTAATGCACATGTTTTTGGACTGTGGGGGGAACCCAGAGGAAACCCACGCAAGCACAAGGAGAACATGCCGACTCTGCACAGAAAGACCCCAAGCCTGGGATTTTAACTCAGGACCTTCTTGTTGTGAGGCGACAGTGTTAACCACGGTGCTTTAATCGATTTTCATTTTATAGCACTTATGATACAAATGCAAGCCGTGGATGTACCTTTGACTCTACATCAATCATGCAAATGAACCCATTGAAGAAAATAATGTCTAAAGAGATACCTAAGAATCACTTGAATAATATGATCTTTTCATGGATGTGGATAAATGTTTGTAGGGAAAGTAGACATCACAATGCTTTTTACAGCTGAAAAAGATTCTATGAAAGTGGAGTTAAAAAGGAGAAAGAGAGAGAAATAATGAGCCAAAAAAACCCTAGAGCTGAACCCACTATTGGGTTATTGAACTCATTTCACAAACACCTACAAAAGAGTAGGTTATAACACATGCTTGACAGTTGTTTTTTGTTTCATTTAGTATTAATAAAATTGAGAAATTCTTTATTTTTATGTCAAACCCAAAAGTCCAAAACTTCTTATGAAATTATGGGCAAAAGTATATCAATAATCACATGGCACCATAGGTGCCATTAAAAATAATATGCTTAATTTCTTGTCACTTGCATGTGGTTTCTATAAAATACTATAAAATTGGATAGATGGATGAATGGATATTGAGTTAGATAGAAACTAATAGATAGAGACTGATGGATGAATAGCTTAATGGAGGCGGAATGATAATGGGCTGTATAAATGAAGAGGGAGATGGCTATAGAAAGGTATATAGATAGAGATAGCTATATAGATGAAGAGAGAGAACGAGCGTAAAAAGATGTTTAATAGTATATATGTTTATGACTTATAGATGAGTTTTCCCATGAGAACTGCTCAGTGCTGATGGACCTGAACTTGGCCAAACTTTTGCATCAGAAATGGAAAGATACGATTCAGGTAAATAAAATAGCAGTACAAATCTAAACAATAACTTCATTTAAATCTTAGATGAAAAGAAATAGACAATCTTTAGACAATAGTCAAAATAACTTAAAAAATTTTCTGTTGTTCTTTTGATAGGAGAAGCATAGACGAGCAGCACTCTCATATCATCTTCTACCAGAAAGTAAGTGAAGCTCTTTATGGGAAGCCTCGCTGCTGCTGTAGATCTGTTCTCACATCGTGTTTTCTATTAGGTTCTGTTTCCTGTGGGGTATCCCAGCCAGCCGCTGCATTTTCAGATTTTCTGATTGGCACAGATTTATCGTTTAGCAGCCAATCAGCTTTCCAGGATGGCTCTCTGTTCATGGACCACTGGAATGTTTCCCGCCCTCCCGTTTCCCTTAGGGACATAATGCTTGAAGAGCAGGTATTGCAGGATAGTTTGGAGAAGGTAAAACCATCGCTTTAACTCAAAATAAGGATTAATTAATGAAAGAATTCATTATTAGTCATATAATAAAGTTTTTTTTAATAGAAACGCTGTCTTGTGTGTGATTTTGGTGTGTAGTCTAGGGAAAGTCGCTGGGATCTGGACAAGAAAGATGGAGCAGCTATACTTAAGGAGAAACAGCTCTTTGCTCTCTTCCCTGCTATCGACCGGCATTTCCTCAGGGACATTTTCAGAGACAACAAGTATGAGAATTATTTCGACATTATTTCAGTACCAACAGCAATTAAATCGCTCTTTTTGGTACAAACAGCCTACATCGGGCCTTGCATGGTTAGTGTTCCAAGACAAAAAAATTAGATAATCTGTAAGGGGAGATTTCTTTCAATTTGTAATAAGAAGCTTCCTTCAGATTTCCTGCACAGTAAATTAAGTGAGTCAGAAAAAGTTTTCAAAATACATAAATACATTTGTTTATTATTTACATGAATATTTTAGTACTTATTAAAATCCTATCAATTAAAATAGACCTACATGAGGGAAGTGGAAATTAAGTGATTTTAGGTGCTGATTGAATGATCAATTCCTTAAACCAAATATTCAAATAACTACACTGTAGTGGTGCACCAGATTTAAAAAAATCTCATGGTTCGAATCACATTTTCAGATCTGCAAAAATAAATAAATAAATCAATTGTGTGTGTGTGTGGGGTTACAAACATCCTGCAATTTATTTTTTTCCATTTTAACAGAAATAACGCTATAGTACATATGATTTTCACAAAAATATATTAAACAAATTCCCAACATAATGTGTAACTTGTGTAAAACAGAGACCAGACCATTCCTTTTTTTTTTAAATAAATCAACGATTTATGACGTCGTAGCAGTCATTCTGTCACTGCGTTTAGTTTCTGGCATAATCTGTGTTCATGCTATTGTGTAGTTAAAATACAATATCCAGCAGTAAAATTTTATTCTCTTATTTATTAGTCTTTTATTGTGCAATCTTTAAAATGAAAATATAAATCCCAAGTTAAAATGGTGGAAATTAATCAGTTGCACTACTGCTCAACAGTCAAGTGTCCAAGAAATAAGGATGGGTTCCTCTTAAGGTTTCTACCTCATACTGTCTAAGGGAGTTTTGCTCACTAGGGATGTTTTTGATAATATTTTTTTATTAGTTGTAGACTTTTGTATTACTTATGTTTTGTTAAGCTGTTTTGAGACAATGTTAATTGTTAATAATGCTCTAGAAAAAAAACCCTGAGCTAAATAAACTGCAGAGTGCCTGAGCAAAGGCCCTTAACCCTCAAAGGCTTATTTAGATATAAAAAAGAAACCTGTGAGTCTTTTTTCCCCAAAAATTCTGTACAGTGGTAAATGTACTTGTGTTACTTAAATTACTAATGCTTATGAAATGCACATGCAAATGTGCCATGCAACCTTATTTTACTTTACAGGTACCATGATTTTGGTTATCAAGATGCGGGACAAATGTTAAACAATCTTCTAAGAAATTTATAAGTATGTGAACTGATGTCTAACATTAACATATTTGTATGCAGTTACTCTCTGGAGCAGACGGAGCAGTTTTTACACACTTTAATGGACGATGAACCCGTGAAAACTGTGGTAGCGTCTGAATCTGTCCCAGATAGGAATGAGAAGAGTAGAACAACTAGCAGAGAGAGGGTAAGAACACATACAGTGTTTTTTTTCAGTTGGAGTTTTAGTTTACTTAATCCACTTATATATTCCGCCGTCTTGTGTTACCGTCCCACTGTAACTATTAAATGTTAATTATTAAAATGTACGTATGTATACCGAATAACGATATGACGATTCTTATGATAGGCTGCAGCCGTACTTTAATGTAGTACCTCAATAAAATTTGTGTTTCTTATAAAAATTCATGACCAAAAAGGAAGAGGAAGTTAAGATATCAGTAAAACAGTAAAATAATGTAATGCCAGTTATGTGAACAAACAAGTTATCCTAACACCAAACAGGAATACCAGCTTCAACCTGAGAAAACCTGTTCACATGAGGTGAGTTTAATGATAATGACTGAGAGGAATTCTACAACTATGGACACTTACTGTAAACTTACTGTAAAACATAAAATCATGCACATCTTTTATGTCTTTTTTTTACCTATATTGTATGTAGTTGTGAAATTTCATTCATTCATTTTTAATACTCGCCGAATTCGGGGTCACAGGGTCTGCTGGAGCCTATCCCAGCAGGCATAGGACAAAAGGCATTGGTACATCTGGACAGGTTGCTAATCCATCGCAGGGCCACACATAGAGGAACAACCACACACACACCTGTACTTACTCCTGCAGGTAATTTAGAATCACCAATCAACCTTAGGTACATGTTTTTGGACTGGAAGAGGAAACCAGAGTACCTGGAGTTAACCCACCCAAGCGCGGGGAGAACATGCAAATCCAGGAATTGAACGAGGGATCTTTTTGTTGTGAGGCAACTGTGCTAACCTCTACGCCCTGATTGAGGATTTTCCCTTAATGAAATCATATCCTAACTAACTTAAAACTCACTACTTGACTAGTCTTATTATTCCATACTTTATTACTCATACTCACGTACAAAATATTAACACTAACTCTTACTTGGGTAATTACTTTTATAAGTATTTAAAATTGTTACTCTAAAACTCTAAAATTGGTCACTCTTCCCACCTGTATTTATTTTTAAAGACATGTTATGACATTGTCCTTTATTTTGGAAGGCCCTCATTATAGGGGTGATCAGGTCACATCTGCGACTATAGTTAATCTCTAATTGGTCTCTTGTTAGTTGTGCCGCTGCTTGACTCATGGATATTAAACAATATACTATAACAGAAGTTTTAAGTCATTGTACTTGCTTCCTCTCTTAATATTTCTTTATCTGCATTTTTGATTGTTCTATTTTGGTTGGCAGAAGCAGAAGGATGAAATGGACTCCGCAAAATTTCAGGACATGGAAGATCCCGAATACCAGGACTTTCGTACTGAAGCTTTGCTTCAAAGAGGACGCCAGCAGGAGTGTTTCGATAAAGCTGCTAAAGCCTACAGTCAAGGGCGCAAGGATGTGGCCAGCTTCTATGCTCAACAGGTCTGCTATAGTACATGTGTATATACACTATATTGCCAAAAGTTTGTGGTCACCTAACCATCAGATCCAAATTGTATTGCATACTAACATTTTGTTGGTAGATTCAAGTCCACTATTCTATTAAAACTTTCCACTACAACTTCTAGCTTAAATGTGAGATTTGGGTTTAATAAAGCTACAACAGTATTAATGAGCTTAGACACTAACATCAGGTTTGGAGTTGCGGAGTGTAATTGGTGTTACAGTTCATTCCAATGTTGTTAAGATCAGGACTTTAACCCTGTGTTTTTTTTTTCACTTTAACAATGACACAGCATGTGATAATGGCGGTCAGGGGTGCTCAGGGTGATTGTCATGCTGGAACAGTTTTGGAGATTCTTCCAGTGAAGGAATAATGCTACAACATACGGAAACATTCTAGACACACTGTTTGCTTCCACTATTTGTAGCCCCCTGAGCATGGCCCCCAATTAGTCAGTTGTATAAACTAAATAAAGGTTATCACTCTGAATAAGGGTGTGTGCCTGTGTGTGTGCCTGTGCCTGTGTTTGTGTTTGTGTGCCTGTGTGTGTGTGCCTGTGTGTGTGCGCATACCCACAGGGTCACTTACACGGCCAGAAGATGAAGGAGGCGAATCATCGTGCGGCAGTAGAGATATTCGAGCGTGTTAACTCTACACTCCTTCCGCAGAACATTCTGGATCTGCACGGCCTGCATGTTAATGAGGCTCTGCAACACCTACAGCAGGTTCTGGCTGACAAAACCTCAGGTCTGTATTATCGTCCATGCAACCTGTCAGAAACACAGTTTAATTTCTATTGAAATAGGTGATTTGTGAATTTGTTTTTGAGCTTTTTTTCTTGATCGTGTCGGTATGTGAGGCGCAGCAGTGTTGATTTTATCACAGTTTCAGGCATTGCGCTTGTGTAATAGACTTCCTGTTTCCTGTTAGAATGGCAGCAGGGCTTGTGTCGTCCGCAGCTGTCAGTTATCACAGGGAGAGGCAACCACAGTCAAGGAGGCGTGGCTCGCATCAGACCTGCTGTTCTCGACTACCTCAGGAATCAACATTACAAGTACATTATAACACACACACACACACACACACACACACAGAGTATAGAATGAGTGTCTTAGAAATCTGTCTGAAATAGACTTTTAACCCCTGATATTTCTCTTTCACAGGTATTCAGAGCCTAAACTGGGTTTGGTGATTGTCATGTTGCATCATGCTGATTATTAGCTACTGATTGTTTACTGATTTTAAATACTGTTTATGTCGTACCCCCCGCTCTCTCTCTCTCTCTCTCTCTCGCGCGCTCTCTCTGTCACCTTTAATATTATATTTATACATTTTAGTTTGCATGTGTATGTATATGTATATATGTACTAAAGTATATACCATATATATATGGTAATAAAATCCTTTATTTTGCAATTACTGTAAAAACACAGATTGGCTCTTATATCTGTGTAAGAAATGTACATTAGTTTTATTTGATGCAAGTTAAACTTTTATAAGATATATTAATTATTTTAGTGTTGGATAGGCATTCACTATGTTACAACACCACATGGTGTTACCAGTTATTTCTGGACCAATTATTTAAAATTAGCTATGTACGTTTTTTATGTAATTCTTTTCTACAGTTCACACTTCAGACGGGTTGACGTGTGTGTGTGTGTGTGTATGTGTGTGTGTATGTGTGTGTGATTTAGTTAAACTGCCAGCTTGTTTTATACTAGCTATGTCACCAAAGTCAACTTTATAAACAGTAAATAACATTCAATGTTTTATAAATCAGTGGTCTTGCTAAACACATATTCTTTTATATTTTCCAATGGTTTACGCTTAATGATACTTTTTTAGATTTGTATATTTTGAAAAATAAAGATCTTTATTTCATACTCAGTCGTCTTAGTGCTTCTACAGAAATAGAATATAAAAATATTTGAAATCGAATTAGAAATATAACATTTTGAAACAAAAAAGGATGAACAGAATCTTTCTCCATTCTGCTTTCTGCAATGTCTCCAGAAATCGTTGGTGGGGGAAATATAACTCAGCACCTTTTTTTGGTCTATTTTTATGGTATATGTAAAGGTCAGGTTTCTCCATGAGGTAGTTTTTACATACCTGCCATTTACAATGTGGATCTTTTAATCCCCCAGGTGGCGATATATCAGTTGGTTTTTTTTAACTTTGTCTTTATCTATTATGCATATATAATTTAAATTCCTGCAATTTTAAAAGTTGTTACTAATTTTTTTTTACTGCCTGTTATTGATTATAGTCTGATGCATTGTCTTTTTATATCAAAAATAGAGATTCAAATGGAACATTTCTATCACATTTTTAACAATAAATCGAATAAAATGTGGCTAACTTATAGAAAAAAAAGTTTTTTAACTTATCAGGCATTTTTAATGTATATACTATTTGGAAAGAGTATTTTATAATTCACAATCCTTTTTGTTTTCATAATCTATAAGTTTATGACATTGTGGATTTTTTACACCTAAAATAAATAATTTTAACAAAAAACACTTTGTTTGGTTATACTTTATAGTGTCAGTACACTATAAAGAAAGTTGAAATATCCATTTAAAGTATTTCTGTCACAATAGATCTATGTAAAAAATTTTAAAGTAATGTTTTGCACGTAAATAGCACAAATTTTGTTTAACCACTTATTTTTTCTGTATAGTTTATAAATAATTTTTTTCTTTCACTTACACACGGAACATCTTTTTCAGATGTAAGGACATACATAGTAGACAAGCATAAAGTAATAAAACTTTAAAACACCTTAGACAGTGAAAACAAAAAAATGCTTTAAAATGTTTTAGAAAAGATACCATCTAGGAGAGTGTTCGGGATTAAGGTTCCTAACGGATTAACTACGTCGAGTTACATCGAGTATAATTTTTTTTACGGATTGAACAGCTATTGAACTTATTTTTACTGACTGAACAGCTGCCTTAAATATTTGTAAGTTTAAGTGAGACATACTGATAACAAACACACTGCTTTGCATACGTATAACTAAGAGTTCCTCTAAAAAACACCCTCTTATAGCTTCACTAATCAGACCTCGGAGAGAGAAAAAAAGTGTTGAAGTGAACAAAAACGTTATTTGGTTTAATATTATACCTGTATATCAGTAGATACTGCAATACGGTAAAATACAATACATACAGTAGATTAATTTTACAAAGAGAATTATAATGTAGCACGTCATGACAATCCAAGAAAGTAATCTCTGTGCAAGATTCTAAGCGTTTATTGTCATTTGCACATGAAGGATATATTTCTCTGTACAATAAAATTCCTATTTTGCTGCCTACAGTGAATGCCTGGAAAATAACACAAATACGAACGTATAAAGTTGAAGTATAAATAAAGTAAAAGTAGAATAAAAAGTAGGGGGAAAGGTGTACAGTATTGGTTATGTGCAAAGTTAGTATTATAATATGTTCACAATTTGAAGCAAAGTAGCAAAAATGGCAACTGTAGATGGTCAATTGTAGCAGTAAGAACACACATTACAGAAGATACTTGATTCCTTAGTAATTAAATGCTTTTGTACTTATTTCTCAAGTAATATTGATAAAGCGAAAGACAAAACATTCGTTTTTGTATTTGTCACATTAGGGGAAAAAAAAGAATAGGTCAGTTATAGCTGCAGATAATATGCTGTATCACGTGTAGTTTCTACAAACTTAATCATCACATGAAGCGTGTTTGTGTCTCTTTGTCAAACTGGCCCAAAGACAACGAGCACCTAACGTTCATGCTTGCAAAGAAGTTTTGTCATGCATCACACAGCGGATGCGAGGCGGCGTCATGCACGAAAAAAAACCTTATCCCTTATTTCACTTCCCCTCAGATCTGAGCAGACGAGGCAATATCTGTTTTACAGGCTCTGTTTAAAATCATTTCTAGTTAATGTTCCGAATAATTTCAACTTCACCACTGATATTGTTGAAATTAATTTGTTGAAATTCAGTTGAAATTAATTTGTTGAAATTATTTACTTAATATAATTTCTTGTTGAGTTCACTTAGTATGTCAGAGACAACTTCGGTCTGGGAAACTAAGAAGACTAATAACTAGTAAGTAATTTTTTAAATGTTAATTCAATTTTATTAAAAATAATTTAAAAACAAGCTTAAAAACATAGTGTTTTATTTTTAGTAAAATGGTTTCATCGACATTAGTTATAGGGTATTTGTTTGTTTATTAGTGATGCTGAGGCCTTTTACGAATGTCGCTTAAATGTCACATAAATTGAATTTATCTTTATTATTTTTTTAACATTCTTATTCTTTACCTATGTGCAAAAAATGTATATTTATGACTAAGAAAATCCTCTTTAACTTCTTAGGAGCTTTATTCGTCAACTAGTTTAAAAAAAAAAAGGTTTAGAAAGGGAAATAACATCTTATGTCAAGTTTGTGGGATTTTGAAAATGTATTTCAATGTGTAAGGTTACACTGTCAATTTTTGTTATCTCATAGACTTTTTCTGACTTACAAATTTCATTTAAAACATGATGAGATCATTTATTGCCCCCTAATATTGACCCAGAACAAAATAAAATTAGTGATGCTTCTAATATCAGACAAACTGGACTGAAAAAGATTTATAAAGAAAAGCACAGATTTATTATACTGTCAACGTTTTAAATGGATTGTTCTGAAGGCCGCATGAGAATAAGCGCACTTTCTATCTTTACATATGCAATAGGATCATTCAAATATGTTAGTATGTGTTCTACATAAACCACTTAAGTTGAAATATTGTAGCATTTTTTTTAAACAAAAAAATCTATTTTTGAAGTTATTTTGTCTTTGATTGGTCATAAATGCAATGCAAATCATTACTATGCTTCTTATCCAGAAAATAAGGGCAAAACAACAGCTACTTTGGAGGCCGGCGATAAAAAAGAAGCTACGAGAGACCAGCACTACACACCACCGTACACACCAAAGTTTCCAGAATGATCTTCGTTCTATAAGCAAAACAGCTATCTTTATGGAGTCTATAATGGCCTGTTTTCGATCTATATATTACAATTATTGAATAAAAGTCCCGCTCATATTCTTTGTGTGGTACTTTTCTCATCCCACAATGATATTGTTTGATAATATTTCATGAGGCCCGGAAACCAATCAGATCGATTGGTAACTTCTCAGATCTGATGATGAATGGGACAACTGGAACATCTGTAAAATGTGTACTCGTCGGGGACTGTGCCGTGGGCAAAACGGCGTTACTGGTGAGATTCACCTCTGAGACATTCCCTGACTGCTACAGACCCACCGTCTATGAAAACACTGGCGTAGATGTCTTCATGGATGGTGTCCAGATCAGCCTGGGGTTATGGGACACAGCAGGAAGCGATACGTTCCGCCAGATCCGCCCTATGTCCTACCAGCAAGCTGATGTGATTCTGCTGTGTTACTCAGTTGCAAATCCCTCCACACTGGCCACCATTCAACAAAAGTGGATAAAAGAAGTGCGAGAGCATCTGCCTCGTGTGCCAGTTCTGGTGGTGGCCACGCAGACAGACCACCGGGAAATGGGGCCATATCGTGATCGCTGCACCACAGCATCAGAAGGCAAGAGGGTGGCTCATGAAATACGTGCTAAAGGCTATCTGGAATGTTCTGCACTTATTAATCGGGGCATTCAGCAAGTGTTCGAGTGTGCTGTTCGTACGGCCATCAACCAGGCACGCAAGCGATCACGGCGTAGATTCTTTGCTTTGAATCCCTGCCCCGTCTCTTGAGGACTAAAATCTATATCTGGGATTAAAACTACAGACCCACCGTCTATGAGCACACACCTTTTCAGGAACACACACCTTTTTAGGAACGAATCCTAAATACACTTTTATTTATTCCAGGTGATAGTACGTCTACACAACCAACTAATCAAATTAAAGATTATAGGGGGAGGGGGGCAGAGGGCTCTGGGGGCTTTTTACCTTTTTAAAAGGTAATTTGATTGACTTTTTACATGAGTTGGACAAGTGTTATCTCAACCTATAAGCCTCGATTAAAAGTAGCAGAAATACTTGGTAAACAATGAAGGTTTTTAAAGTAGAAATAAGGAATAATACGCTGTTTAGGGGTAGATTGATACTCAGGAAGTCTGAGTATTAAGGAAGCTTTTATAGTTTTTATCGCCAATTAAGATAGTTAAGGTGATGCAACTCTCTGAAGGTAGTTAAATAGACACGCTAAAATGCTTGGCATTCTGCAGAACATCTCTGCATCTTTATCTGGCATGCAGACTCTTGATGTGATAATAATAATAATAATAATATTATTATGTTGTGATTTTTGCCGTATTGACTTAATCAGTGTTTATGGAAGCGATTTAAGAATTATAAACTTCTCCAAAATGTGTTTTTAAGGGATTTTATATACTTACTGTATATTTATAAATATAGTGTAGTATATAAAATATGTTGTATATAAAAGTTTTTCTCCCAGACTTTTTCCAGACACTAGAAACTAGCTAGAAAAGTTTAAGAATACCTTCGGCATTAAAGCCATTATAGTTTTTTGTATTGTTGCGAATTACGTTCTGAGGTTTGACAGTTTTTTTTTAGATTGGATAGCTCTTGATGTTGCTGTACATTTTTGTACATTTTTAATGTTTCTCCTAAATCCTGCTTTTACTTTGTTACATTTTTATATGGTATCATCATAATAACGTATAAATTGTCATGTATTTTTACACTGCCATAAGTTAATACAAAAATGGAATGATATGGCGGTGTTAACAAATTTAAAATCAATAAATTTGCGTTTGAATTTTTTTCTCACTTTAATAATTATTTTTGAGTGGATCTCAGTGATTAGGTTCAATCTCAGTGATTATAAACAAAACATTAACTGAAAAGATCATTAAAAATAAGTTATTCAGTAAATAAATCCTTTTCTCAGATATGTTAAACATTTGGATGATTCACATGGTGCGACCAATAAATTGTGACAGAAAATGACTGCTTTCTATTTTCTCTTTTTTCAGATGGTTTCTGTTTTTAGGTGTAAATTATTACAATCAAATTTGATTTATATATTATTATTTTTTTATTTTATGCTTAGGTTGAATTTAAAGTTATTTCGACTCACTCCATGCAGAGTCCTCCTTTCCTACAGAGCTTTGTACAACATGACTTTTGATAAAATTTTAACCCTTTGTTTATTCATTTAACCGTTTAGTGTCTCTTCACCTCATTTACATAAATTAGAAAACAAATAATTTGTGCATAGTTAAAAACTCTTAAAAGGGAAGTATAAACCCCTGCTCATTTATCCTGTTGTTCATGTGTGTATTGATGCATCAAAGTCATCAAACACATACAAACTACCGTAACTGTACATCAGGATTATATTTATTTATTGTTAAATGAATCTTTCTAGTATGAAGCGAACATTTTGTGCTGTTGTCACCTTTCACATTATCCTGGCAAAAACTGTATGGCTTCTGCTAAAGAGACATATATTCCCTAAAAAGGAAAATTAATGAAAAATATGATGGTGTGTATTGTTTTAGCTCTTGGTGTGCTCTTTGTTAACCGTAAGGATCTAGACATCTTAGAAAGATTTATTTAACGAAAAACAACTACATATTGAGTTGAGTGCAGAAACGATGCGGTCTGTGAGCTGGTGGCTTTTAAGTAAATGCTTCAAGAGAACTATAGCGGGTACAAAACCCCAAAACCACTTCCCAGAAGCAGGAGTTGTCTGTCTTCTCACAGCCTTCTAAATCCTACATGAGAATCCACAGAGACGGTCTGATTCTAGGAAGGAAGAGAATTAAAGAAAAGTAGACATAAATGCAACTACCGCTGCCGTGTAAATTCTATATTAACTATTTGTTTATTAGAAAGAAATAAATCAGCAGGATTATCGTGTTATTATTTTAGCTTTACCAATACCAATAGACAGATGCTTCTGAATAATATTTATTTGTATCAGCATAATTATCAATACAAAAAATTCTGTAACCGCTGTGATGGCATAGTTGTTAGCACGGTCGCCTCACAGCAAGAAGGTCCCGGGTTCGATCCCCCAACAAGGGGTCTTTCTGTGCATGTTTGCATGCTCTGGGTTCTCCAGTTTCCTCCCATAGTCCAAAACGTATGTACATTAGGTTGATTGGTGGAATCTCAATTGCCCATAGGAGTGTGGTTGTTTATCTGTTTAATTATTTATATGTTATTTGTGTAGCCCTACGTTGGACTGCCAATCTTTCCAGGGTTTACCCCTGCCTGGGATAAGCTCCTCCAAACCCCTGTGACCCAAGTTAGGAAATAAGTGGGTATATAAAATGAATAAATTAATGAATGAATATTTTGTGTAGTTATAATTAAAAATTATTCCTGCCGCTGTTTTTGTATGTAACGATAGGATAATTACATAAGGATGATTGAATAAGGGGTTGCATTTATTTCATACATTAGCAAATGACAATTGCTTTCATTACGCATTTCATCTAAGCATTACATTCATCTAAGCTGAGCATATATGATAAATAATTGCTTAGTTTATATATATATATATATAGAGAGAGAGAGAGAGAGAGAGAGAGAGAGAGAAAGAGAGAGAGAGCACGAGAATACAATAGTGACAGTACTGCATAGATCAGTCTAGTGCATGCCAGCGTTATTAAACACATGCAACCAACCACAAGCCTTTCTGTTTCTCTTTTCCCCTGTCTATCTGTCTGTTCCTCGTTGTCTTTATTTTTCACCCAGCCCCTCTATCTCGCATGCGTGCTTTGCCTGTCTCTCTGTTTCTCTCTCTCTCTGTTTCTCTCTCTCTCTCTCTCCCTCTCTTTCCCTTCTCTTTCTCTCTTTCTATATTTCTCTCACTCTATTTAACTTCATCTGTACCTCACTCTTCCTGTCTATTTTTCTTTGTCTTACTTTTTTCTGTCTGTCCATGTTTCCTTTCTTTTACTTTGTATGTATGAATGTACGTATGTATGTTTGTTTGTCTCTCTCTCCCTTTCTCTCTCTCTCTCTCTCTCTCTCTCTCTCCAACAGGAAACACCTGCAGTGCGCTCTCACCACAGCAGCGCTCACACACACACACACACACACACACGCACGCTTGACACACACACACACACACACACACACACACAATAATAATCACACACTCTATCAACACATGCACATTTGCAGTTGTAACAATTGAGCTGGTGTAAGTGATTATAGTGATTATTCACGATTAGTTGATTTGCATTTTCACTTCACGAACTTATACATACTGTACAGACTGTAACTGTGTGTGTCATGTGTAACATGACTTTTAGTCAGGTGGCTGTGTATTTGTCCATAAAGACTTCTCTGTAGCAGGTGTATTAGCTGTTATTTCTACATTACAGTCACTGTGAAGCCTATGTACACCTCTTGGCCTAACCCACAGGCATACTTTTTTCTATGTGTCATTTGTCAGTGTGTGTAAATATTTTTTGTCTTCATCTGGTTTCACACAAACTCTGGTTTCTCCAATTAATCCTTTTTGCATGCGTGCATGTAATTCTCCAATGTAATTTATAATTACTTTTACATTGCGGAGTGCAGTTCAGTGCTTTACTTCTGTTTTTAACTTTTCCGCAGTAACAAGATTTGGGGATTTATATTGTTTAATTTAGGACATAAAAATGGCCCCTGAGATGCAGTTTTTAATTATGTTAAATAATAACAGTTTCAACTATGTTAAATAACATAGTTAAAAAAGTTTTTAACTATGTTAAATAGTGTTGTGATACCTGACCATCACTTCTGTTTTTGTTTTTAAAATCATCCTATTCCGGATTTGACTCCAACTATTCCTGAACCATTTTTGCTTTAATGCAGGGCTGAAAGAATTCACAGCCATCAGGGAATACTGTATGCTTGAAAAAATCTATATGGGCTGTGATGATGCTTTAGCTTGGTGGTACTTCGTGATTAAAGTACCATTCACATGATTAGCCAGACTGAAGGTTTTCCCATATGATCATTTTTGATTAATACTGACCGCTGCAGATACTCTGACTCAGTCATCTAACCTTTACCATTTGGCCCAATCTTGCTCAAATCCTTATACTAGTTTCAAGCATTAACTTTAAGACAAACTGTTTACTTCCGACTTAATTTGCATTACATAATATTACATAAAATATATCCCACCCACTAACAGCTACCATGATGAAGGAAAAAAAATCAGTGTTTTTCACTTAACTGGTGCTCATAATTTCATTGTTGATCATAGTATGTCTAAGGTCATGGTTGCACAAGCAGCAATAACAAACTAATTCTAAAAGAAACAAATGGCATTTCCTCTAAACATTACCTCATATCCTTTCCTCATTAAAAAATGTGTACATCAAAAATGTGTACATCAAGGGTGGGGGAGGGGTTGCTGTCGTAAGTGTGCGAACGATTGTATATGAATGATGTAGAAGAACTTGATGATGATTGAAGATTAACCACTTCCTGTCTCTCTTGACTGATCTAAGAGCTTTCTGTACCGTGTGTGTGTGTGTGTTTGACTAAGGTGTAGGCAGTTAGGGGGATTTTGAAATATGAGTGGGTTGAAGTTTAAGCAATTTATACAAAGAAGACCTCAAAATAACTAATGACAACTAAGCATTTTGAATACATTAAAATCCTTTTTAGAAACATATCTTGTAAAATTTGTGCAATCTTATTCATTTATTTATTCATCTTTTATAGATGCTTGTTGCTTGGTTTGGGGTCACAAGGGTCTGCTGGAGGGGGTTTACCCTGGACAGGCCGCCAGTCAATTGTTGGGCTCTGCTGGAGCCTATCCCAGCACAGATAGGGCGAGAGGCAGGGGGTTACCCTGGACAGGTCGCCAGTCAATTGTTGGGCTCTGCTGGAGCCTATCCCAGCACAGATAGGGCGAGAGGACAAACATGGACATGGACAAACAACAACACACACTCACATTCACCCCTATGGACAATTTTAGATTCACCATTTAACCTATTTTACATGTTTTAGACTGTGGGAGGGAAAGTCTGCACACAAGACCCCGTTACCCAGAAATCAAACCTCAAACCTTCTTGTTGTGAGGCGACCGTGCTAACCACAATGACCCTGCCTGCCTGTGTGCAATCTTATTAGTCTGATTCAAAACTTTTATAAACAACATTTTAATGTACATGCCATTCATAAAAACTTTAAAAAAATGGGTAAAAACATTATTATATTCTGACATATAGCAATGCTTTTTACACTGTAATTACACAGTTATAACATTTTTATACAACCTGGTAAATGCAACAGGATGTATATATAACAATTGCAATAGGCTGTATATATTTTCGCATACTTTCGACCAGTATGTGTATATCCCCATAATTATTGGCACCCCTAGTTAAGATGTGTTCTTTTGCTTCTAATAAATTTACTTAACAGTGGGTATGTGGTGTGTTTTTTTTGCATATTTTTTGTGTTCTGCCAGGCCCACTTATAGTGTTTGTTGCCAAAAAGCTATCTTGGTCTCTTCTGACTAAAGCACATCTTTCCCATGTTGAAGAGTGGATAAGAGAAATGGCATCTGTGTCATGTCATATTTATACCTTAGGAGAACAGGAAGTGATAAATTACTAATTAAATGTTTATAGATACTTTGGTGGGGGAGGATAGTCAGGGTTTGTTTCAAGATTGCTTTCCTTAATATTCACTTGTGTTGAAGGTAACATTTTTCTTAAATCTTCAGTGTGAGTCTGCTACTGCGATGAAAATTCTATTTATTTAAAGGCTTCAAACGTATCTTAACCAGGCGTGCCAATAATTTCTGCATTTTCCTAAATAAATATGATAGATGTATTTCATACATACATACATAAAACATATATTTGGTCATTTATTGACATGATGTTGAAACTGATCTAATATGACAAGCACTATATTGCCAAAAGTTTGTGGTCATGTGACCATCAAATTCATTTGTTTTTAAATTTATTCCAGATAAACCTATTCCATACTCACTCTCCATTTTTAAATATGAGGTGCACTCTTTTATTTAAATTTTTCACCCCAATATAAAGCATGAATTTCTGATATCTCTTCATTCAGCTACAACATTGAGATAAGAGTAAGATCAGACAATAATGCCAGTTAAATAGGTGTAGCTGGTGTTCCAGTTTGTCTGTTCAGTGTTGTTAAGTTTTTTACTAGTTTTTTCGCACTCTAATAATAACACATCATGTGATAATGGAGATCAATGGTGATCACTTGCCAGATATATTTATCCAGAGCGAGTCTATTTTATATGCTTTTTTTATACACATACAGACTTGAACCCCAAATCTTCCAGTTAGCAGTCCAACACTGTACTGCCACATCAATCTATTGTTCAAAAAACATCTATAAAAATCTTATAACATGAGAATAATAAAAAAGGCTTAGTGAAATCAGTTTATTCAACTTTCTATGTTTAGCATCACACAGTACCCCAGAAACAGGAAGGCTCTTATGGTCGTCCAAACAAAGTCCAACCATTTAAGCTACAATTGTCCGCTGAATCAGGGCAGGACCTTCAAAAGTGACAACTCTATAAATCCACAATCAGATGGATTGTGTATGTTTATAAAGAAATATACAATCCTCTAAAGGAAAGTAGGAAAAGCTGTTGGCCCTGATGACATCCCGGTAGAGGTGTGGAAATGTTTAGGAGAGGCAGCTGTGGAA
>JAOTQW010000026.1:4227136-4241476 GCA_026260075.1 Sisor rabdophorus
ATTCGCTGTGGCGACCCCTAAATGGGAGCAGCCGAAAGGAGAAGAAGAAGAAGAACTAACGATTGGAAAAAAAGATTTAGTACTCCACACAGCCTCTAAAGGTGTGAAGTGGTGTGTCTGGTATCTGTCAGCAGCAGACCGATTAGTCCTGTAAATTGTGAGCGGAAGCCTGTATAGAATGGACTTCTTGATCCAGCACATGCCACTGATGCTTGATCGATCTTTTTACATAATACTGCATATCATATTCCCCATGATTCTGGCTCCTTTCGGGTTCTCATCCTTATTCATTCATTCATTCAATCATTCATCTTCTATACCCGCTCATCTCCTAATTTAGTGTCACAGGGTTCTGCTGGAACCTATGTCAGTGCTAATAGGGCGACATGTGACCAGTCATTGCAGGACCAACACACACACACACACACACACACACACACACATTTAATCCCTGCAAGCGCAGGGAAAACCAGAAAGACCCAGGAATCAAACGCACAAAAAGTTCGGGAATAAGCAGGTACAGAAGATGAATGAATGAATGAATTAATAAAAATAATAATAATAATAGTCTTTATTATTATTGCACATAGGGTGCACAACAAACTTTTGATGCTCTCAACAAGAATAGTGCTTCTGTGCTTCCCATTTATGTGTGTTCCCAAAGTTTTATTATTAGAAACGAGTTTTATCAGGGGGACTGCTCATGTTGGGTGTTTTGGGGGAAGGCCAGGGAAGCCAGATTAAGGTGGTTTGGCCATGTCCAGAGGAGGAAGAGTGAATACATTGGTAGGAAGATGTTAGCAATTAGGGTACCAAGTAGAAGGCAAAGGGGAAGACCAAAGAGAAGCGCATATGGATTCGATAAATTAAGACATGAAGTTAGTGGGTGTGAGTGAGAAGGATATCGAGAATAGGACTAGGAGAATTTTTACATACAATATTAATTAATTCATTTATCTTTTAATACCCGCTTATTCCCTAATTTGGAGCCTGGATAGGATGCTAGTCCATCGCAGGGCGACACAGACAAACAACCACAGACACTCACACTTACTCCTATGAGCAATTTAGAATCACCAACCTAATAGCAACCTAATAGCAAAAATTTACATGTTTGAGACTGTGGGAAGAAACCGGAATACCCAGAGTAAACCCACGCAAGCGCAGTAAGAACATGCAAACCTTACACAGGAAGATCCTTTGGACCGTTGAACAGAAATCGAACCCGGGACCTTCATGCTGTGAGGCGACCGTGCTAACCACTAGGCTTACATACAATATAACCCATAAAAACAGAAACTATAGCAAGCTGTAAACTATGGTGCAGATCAATTGAATTCTTAAATGGTTAATCTGATATTATGATTATTATTTTATTTACACATACATCACAAAAATAGTATAATTATAGTAATGCACCAGATTGTACATATTTTTAAAATGGTGAATATGTAGTATCTTCATTATACTACACTTTGATTCATACATTTTATATTTTTCTTTTTCTTTTTTAAAGATTAAAGCATTTGTCATGATCATGAAAATGTCGTGATTTTTCCCATAAATCTCCTTTCCCAAAAAACATTTTCTGCTCCAGGTTGCTGTGAATCATTTAAATGAATTCGAATTCATACTACAGATATAAAGAAATCTCAATTCCAAAATTTTATATTGTATAATATTTTAAGAAAGTATTTGAAAGACACCGTTTGTTTTATTTTCATAAAAAAAATTTTGGAACACATAAAAAGCGCTTCCTTGCGCGCTACAATATGGCGCATGCGCAAAAGCGTCACGATCAAAGCGTTAACTGTTTTCTCAAAACTGGATATGAGCTAATAACTTGTACCACCTTTCTGTGAGATTCTTTCCCCCCCGATTCACTAAATATTGTTAAATATTCAGTGAATCTGGAGGAAAGTATCCTATTAATTAAGACACATGACACAGTTCAGCAAAAAAGTGATACATTTTACTTTACACATAGTATGATAACCAATTCAAGCTTTTTATTCTAGACAAAATATAAAAGTCACAAAAGATATTTTCCTAGTTATCAGACACTCCGCTAGATAAAAAAAATAAGAAATAAGACTGCATGACGTAATGTAGCCGGAAACAGACGTGGCAAATAAGGTACGACTGTTCAAGTCTAAGAATCGATTCTGTAGTTGGAGTCGATACCAAAAGTGAATTTTGTTTTCGAGCCTTGTTTAAATAATTTAAGCTAGTTTTAAATCTTAAAGTGCAGAAATCGCAGACAAAGAGCTTATCGAAATTTAACTATTTTGGCTCTTATAATTCCTAAATTGCTTTAACGTTTCTGTTTCGGCGTTAAAATACTGCGACTGGCCAATCAACGTTTACACCTGTTTCGTAGCCAAATCATTTTCGTTGTCATGAATTGATTCTTTTAAGCTTCGGTGTCGACTCTGTCCACTGAATGGAATCGGACAGTCGACTCTTAGCTCTAGCTTGAGTTAGTTAGCTAGCGAATGGCGATTACTGGTGTTTAATTACTATATGGCTCAAATATCCAAGTCGCCGTTACAGTTAAAGTGCTTTCGTGTCCTTTATATAGTTTGTGTCGGTAACTGCCCCATGTCGCTCTAGCAGATGATGTGTTTATTCGGAGACATGCGGGGAGTTTGCTTGTGTTTGGTGCGTTTTGGTGCGCTGCTTTTAACCATCGGAGTTTGTGGAAATCGTGGAGCCTCTCATTTGCTCACAGATGAGATCCCATTCAAAATCAACTGGCCGGGAGAACATTTCACCCTGGTAAAACCACAAGTTATTCCCCAATGCCATTACAACGGAAATGTTTCCCCTAGCAAAGTGGCTAACATTAACATGAATTGGTTACATCACATTGTTTTGTATTTGCAAGTTTCTCACTTCAACTTTCAGCTCAACTATAGCAGTGAATATTATATCGGCATTTCCTGCAGTGCGAATTAAAATATTTAATTGCTTTGAGTTTCTTGTGTATTTTGTAGCTGTTTTCTAGATGATACCTTTAGTTCCGTATTAGTTCCGTGTCCTGGTGATCACGTGATCACTTTCCTTTTACATGATTTGCACAGCAGGCCTGATGTGTGTGTGTGTGTGTGTGTGTGTGTGTGTGTGTGTGTTTCTTTCTTTTTTTTTTCAAAAAAATGTCCTGTAAAGCCTGTTTCTGGAGCTCTTTATGAAGAAGATGACTTCCTTATTATGACAACGAAAGAAAAGGAGAAATACAAGTGTTTGTTGCCCTCTTTGTCGAAGGGGGATGAGGTAATGTCATATTTGGTTAAACTGGGTTTTAGTTTTATTAAACTTTATGGCAGGGGTGACACAGACTGAACCCCAGATCCAGATCTCAATAATACTGTTGTGGCTGAATGAACCCAAATCCACAGAGTCACATGACACAAACTACTGGAAAAGTGATCAGGTGTCACAGTACTTTTGGCTGTATACTATAAATGCCACATTTTAATGTTTTATTATATAAAGACTAAAAAAGTCTCACCAATTTTATCTTTATTTTATTCTTATTATTATTATGGTCAGGATGAGGAGAAGGTGTATGAAGGACATGGCCCTGCTGTTCTACTTGCACCACTGTTCAAGCAAAGCAGCTGCTCTTACAGGGTAACTTTTGCATCTTGTTTTTTTTCCCTTTTTACTTTTTTTCCTTTTAAATGATTTGTTAAATAATTTTTTTACTGCTGTGTTGATTTCTAGTATGTATTAGATCTAAACATTGTTGTTTTGTATTAGATCTAAACATTAAGTGTTTTTCACTTCCTCTTAAGCTGATGAAGAGAGAGAGATTTTGGAGGGCAGTGGTAGAGAGGGAGATGCGGGGGGACAGACAGAGAGAGGGAGAGGGACAGACGTGTGTATATGTGTGTGTATGTATAGATAAATAGATAGATATCTATAATATATATATGTATATCAGTTTAGTTTGTTGTTATACTATCTTTTATTTGATTGTTTTAATTTAAGGAATGTGTTATGTTGCAGATTGAGTCTTACTGGTCCTATGAGGTGTGCCATGGTAAACATGTAAGGCAGTATCATGAGGAAAAAGAGACTGGTCAGGTGTGTGGTTAAGATTTAATACGACTTGGACAATTTTAGATTAAAAAAAACTATGAGAAATGCATTAATAATGTTTTTAGTATTCAGCTGCAGTGCCAATTTGTCTGTGCTGCAGAAAGTGAACATACAGGAGTATTACCTGGGGATGAAGACCAGAGAACACGCTGACTCTTCAGCAGGTCTTTAGATCCATCATTATTATTTCTTTTGCTTTTGCATGTAACCCCTCCCCCATTTTTAACATTTTTGTTGCTTTATCCACACTTCTTCAGAATCAGAAGCTAGTAAAGCTGAGGATTCTGTCAGTGATAGATCAGACGCCAACACAGAGGTGTGTCATTTGTTCAATTCATTACTTTAGCTATAACATTATAGATTGTATTAATGGAACCAATAGTTGGGTTTTTTTTGTAATAAAGATTAATAGGCATGGTAAATGTTTCAGGTGTCCACTAAAAATATAGAAGGTCAGCTGACTCCTTATTTCTCGGTGGAGATGGGGAATGGCACACCGTGTACGTTGAAACAGAATAAGCCTCGATCCACGTCTGTGCTGTATGTGTGCCATCCAGAGGCAAAACATGAGATCCTTTCCATTGCTGAAGTAACAACCTGCGAGTATGAGGTGGTGGTTCTCACACCGCTGCTCTGCGCTCATCCTAAATATAGGTGGGTAAGATTAACAAGTAAACATGTTTCAGACACCTAGGGAAACCAACCACAGGCTTGCATTTTGCGATCTCTTTTTCACATCTGAGCAATTGTCTTACTCTGACCCAACAGTGTCAAATAGGTGGTGCTGGGAATAAAACCCTGATCTTTCAATCAGCAGTCCCAGACCCTAACCATTGCCCTACCTCCTCCTCCAGTTACAGTTTGTGGCGGTGTTTGTATTTTTGGGTTTATACAAGCCGAATGGTTTGGCCATGCAAGATAAAATTTGACAATAAAGTAAAAGTAATTTTCTATAGATGACATTTCTAGAGAAAAAGATAAATTTACTTGGCCCCAGCTTTAAATCAATGATGTGTTTAGCAAAACAAGTTTAATTTTCTTGTTTATTCTTCTTTTTTTTGTCATTATGTCTTGTCATAAAATATTCAGGTTTAAGTCTTCACCAGTGAATGCCATATTTTGCCAGGCTCTGGCAGGCTCTCCACTCCGACCCCACAGCCTGTCCCAACTAGACAAGCAGCAGGAAAATCTACTTAGGCCACATTTTAGCCCTCCAACTGAGCAAGAGGTGCAGGTAAACATATTTTAACATTCTTTTCTTCATCTAAATACCGTCATACTTTTGTCTTTACTGTTAATGTTTAACTAAAGTTTAAATAATGGCTTGTACTTTCAGGAAACCACGTCACCTGTGCGGGAAGAAGCCTTTACTTCTACCCACAAACCCATGGCAGTAGGTGGGCACACACAGGTGACGGTGGGAACCACCCACATATCCCGACTGACTGATGAGCAGCTCATTAAAGAATTTCTAAGTGGCTCATACTGTCTACATGGGGTAATGTGTTTGAATAGCTTAAAAATAATACTGTATGAGTGTGTTTATAATTTTGTACTGTCTCTTTTACTATTGGGTGGTGCGGTGGTGTAGCGTTTAGCACGGTCGCCTCATAACAAGAAAGTCCTGGGTTTGATTCCCGGGCATGGGGTCTTTCTGTGCTCCATGTTTTTTGGAGAACAGTTTTCATGTTCTCCCAGCGCTTGTGTGAGTTTCCTCCCGCAGTCCAAAAAACATGTACATTAGGTTGATTGGTGACTCTAAATTGGCCATGTGGGTGCGTGTGGTTGTGTGCGTGTGGTCCTGCGATGGACTGGGGCCCTGTCCAGGGGGTACCCCCTGCCTATTGCCAAATGTGCGCTGGGATAGGCTTCAGCAGACCCCCGTGACCCCAGGTTTAGAAATAAGCGGGTATAGAAGATGAATGAATATAATACTATTTTGCTTTCCTAAAATGTCAAGCTTCCACCTTTGATGATGTCTGAATGGTTTTTGAACCGGTGCTCTTCTGTTTAGGGCGTGGGATGGTGGAAATATGAATTCTGCTATGGAAAACATGTTCACCAGTATCACGAGGTGAGAAAAAGGGAAAGAATTTTGCACACTGGACAGACATCCAGTTGTTTAGATCGATTGATCAATATCTGTCTATCATTGTAGTGGAGGAACGAAATGTTCAATTATTAAATAATCATTGCCGTCAATTGGAATTTTTAATTGCAAATTACTCTCCATGTCCCTCCAAGTAAAGTTTCAACTTTTATTTGGTCTAAAATAAAATAGTTTAAATAATGCCTTTTGCACTTCGCCGTTTACTTTTTTAGGATGACAGGTCAGCTGTGCAGGACTTCAGGGGCAAACATTTTTTTGTAGCATTTTAACATTTGAAAGCTATAAAATGTCTTTATTTTGGTGTTCTAGGACAAAGAACATGGAAAGAATATTGTAGTGGTGGGCACTTGGAATCTTGCTGAGCATTTAGAATGGTCTAAGAAGAACGTAGCACGTGCCTACCAACTCAAAGAAGAGGGAACCCAGAAAGTGAAGTATGATATCTATACATTCTCTTCATTCATTCATGAGCAAATCTGACTGTGTAATGTGTTATTTAGCAGAGTGACTTAATGTACAATAAATATAAAATGTATTAATTAATATTTTTTTAGAAACCCATCAGGGTTCTGTGGTGCAGTGACTATATTAATAAAATTATGAATATATGAAACTAGGATAGGATCAGAAATAGGATTTTAAAGCTAGGTCAGGCATGTTAGTCTCCTCTGCACATAAAAGCCACCAGAACATTGTAGGGTTATTGTTTTGCAGTGGTTCCCTTATTTATTGTGGTTATAATAGAGTCTTGGTATATGCTCTTTGATACAGACTTTAAAAACCTGAAATTCTACATTTCTAGCCAAAAGTTTTAAAATTAAGAGCCCAGAGCAAAATTATTTTTGCAGTAATGAACGTATATTGGCTACAAACTTTCTAATTAATTAATATATTTTTTTAAATACTTCCATTGTTGTTGTGTGCAGCTTCTAGAAACTATGAACTTCCCATCAATGTCAGTCACAGACTGTGTTGGAGATGTTTAAAGACCTGCCTCTCTCGAAAACCTGACACAATTGAGCTGTTCAATGTTGAGACTGTCACATGAAATAACTGAATGATCAGATATTGACTAACAATAGAAAAAAACAAAACTTTTTAATGCTATTTTTTTTTCTCAACTGGTTCCTTTATTAGAGATTTTAATAGAAACAGAACAACCTTGATTTCTATCTGTTTTTGTATATATTTATAGCTATAATTGTATTAAGTTTTAATAATTCAGCTGAAAAACCTCTCATCTCAGTGGGTAACGTTTTTTTTTTTGTTTTAGGGTGGTGTCACACTTCTATGGCCATGGTGACATGTGTGACCTCACAGGGAAACCAAGGCAGGTCATTGTAAAGCTCAAGTGAGTCACATTGTCGGTCTGTTAAACAAACTTGTCTGTCAGAGGCCATTGGTGCCCAAGCTAAAATGTTATTGTACACTTTCAGGTGTAAGGAATCTGAGTCTCCTCATGCTGTCGTGATATATCTCCTAGAACCCCAAACCTGCCAGTATATTCTTGGGGTAAGAGTTCCATTACTCTGCGATTTGGTTTTCCTAACTAAATTTAAGAAAATGAAGTAAATGTTGTTTGTTATGCTTCCTGATCAGGTTGAGTCTCCGGTGATCTGTAAGGTTTTGGACACCGCAGATGGAAATGGCCTTCTCTCCCCTCCTGGCTAGAGATATAGACTTACTAGTGAAATGGACATGTTTTAGAAGAGAATGAATATTTTAAGTGAAGTTGAAAGAAAACAATGTACCCAAGATTTCCTCATATCCCTTTAAGAACAGAGAATTTGCTCCAGGTTGACGAACGGATGGTGTGTAAAAATTCTGCTATCTTCTATTGTAGAACCTATTGATTTCCTGAACTGCTGCAAAATGTTTTGTATCGTTTGGCACATTTTAATGACTTCCTATGATTTTTATTTTTTATTTAATGCAATAATTTTTGCAAGGGTTGATTTCGATTGTTTATTTATTTTTTGGTACCTACATGCCTGCTGTTGCAAGCATTAAATACAGTTTTAAATGTAAAAGCTTAAACTAAAATTTTTTTCTCATTAAATGTTATCATGCCATGCTGTAGTTACATACTTGGTTATATACATAGTTACGCAGTCTATTGAAGCACAAAGAGGACAAAGAAACTGTGATAAGTTGTTGCGGCCATTATTTCACGGTTTTATTAATACCACATTTATGTTAGCAAAATTTCTTACAATCATTCGATTTTCTTTATTTTTAAACAGAATATCGCTTTGGTTTATTGTTAAAAATGGTGGTGTGTATTGTGTATCTACAACCCTAAAATGAATGTATGTGCTTTTATTCAGGGATTATGGCATGGATTCGAAAAAAAGAACATAACTTCCCTTTGAAATCCCACTAATACAATTTAAAATAAAAAGTAATGAGCAAATTAATTAGTTTGTGTAGGTTACTAATTAGTCCTTCCATTTTATTTGGCATTTTATACCTATTTTATACTGGTATATTACCTATACCAACTTATTCCTTAAATCGGGGTCACAGGGGTTTGCTGGAGCCTATACCAGCGCACAGGACGAGCCCATAACTCCTATGGGCAATTAGAATCACCAATCAACCTAATCTACATGTTTTTGGACTGTGCGAGGAAACCAGAGTACCTGGAGGAAACTTTGAGCCCTACTAACCACTATGCCAGTGCGTTGCCTTTAATACAAGTGGGTCTTATGTTTACGAAAAGGAAATCTGTAGTTGTAAGGTGTGTAATAAATGTGAATTGCAGTTTACCACCATTTTGATATAGGCTGTGTTATTGCAAGAACCATAACTTAGACTTTTATTTTACCTACTGTTGACTGTACATAATGATGTGTTGTCACATTTACCTTCATGCCATTAAATAAAAAACTTTTCTTTCTTATCAGGATTTATTAATATAAATATCCTTAAAATTACCAATCAAATTGCTATAAAAGAAAAATACAACCATACAGCAAAATTTTACATGAAAATAAACAGAAAACAGTTTATAATGGGTTTTATAATGAGAAATATGTATATTTTAATGTTATGTTGTATTTGTCCTAGTCTTGTTTGGCTAATTTGTTTTAGCAAGTTTAAATGAGTTTAAATGTCTTAGGTCTGGATCTTTATTTAACGTTCTAATACTAGGAAAATATAATTCTATCAAAAATAAATCTAAGCATCGAAGAGGTTTGACTAATTGGATTGTTTTAATTGGTTCTGATAAGCTATGTCATGTTCCTGCCCAAGCTAGGAAAATATTTTTTCTTCAAAAACCATTTAATATTGTAAAAATACGCTTGCAAAACATTGAATACGACGTCAAACTTCTTTATCAGAAAACACTTAACACCTTCTGGAAAACCTCAAAATGTCTGTGTAAAAATAGAATATCCCTTAAGTAAGGAAACATCGATAACACTTGGATAATTGGAATGATCAGAAACTTTCATCAAATATACACAACCTCCCAAAGTCTGGCAGGGAAAAATACATAAGTAATAAACATTCTTTCATATATGATGTAAGCAAAGGGTTGTCATTCAATTGTTCTGATATTCCTATAGGGTTCATACTGAGGGTGTAGGGATCTGATGGACAGAGGTGCTGTCAAAGTCCTGCAGGGCCTCCTGGTGAATGTGATAATGCATGGCTACAAAACTTTTAGCAAATCCTGTGGTTTGAGAGTTCACTGGTTTCAGGCTGTTGGGAGAACTGGATCCATCTGATGGACTGCTGTTATAGATGCTATAGTAGGGCTCTATGCGGGTGTTGATGGGTGTGGAGGTGCTAGGAGGACGGGATTTGCATTCAGTCGGGACGCGGGCACTGGGCATGCTATCGCGAGTGTGGCTTGGCCCGCATGCCTGGTCCACCAACTTCCTTTGTGGCTTTGGTGAGAGCATGTAGGCCGAGTTGGTTTCATGATGTGAAGATTTATTACGGTTTATCTCCAGGTTCCCCTTGCCCATGGCATGCAAACGGGTCTTGTGCTTGCAGCATAAGGAGCCAAATGCGAGCCACTGGAGAAAGCAGAGCACACGGCGCCGCAGGCCAGCACTGTTCCTGGAGTAAACAAATGGATTTATGCCTGACTTGAGAAAGATCATAGCAAATCCGCACAGCTCAAACTGGTAGTGAACAAAGCTGTTCTCTGGTGACAAAACATCCTGTGTCAAAGCCACACCCATTGGAATGCAGCACAGAAGCACGGATATGACTATAACCACACATGTCACTACAGCCTTGGAATCTTTGGCGGTGGACATGTTTGAAACCAACTGACAGCAGGTAGCATGAGTGGCAGCCCTGGGCACCAAGGCCTGACTGCTACTCTTTGTAAACGGGTGTGTCTTAACATGCTGAAGCTTGTTGTAGGTCTGGTTACGATATAGTGAGGGCACCTGGACAGCACACTGTATGCCCTCAAATCCAGCAGCGAGGAAGGCTGGTGGAGCAACCTGTGGATGTGAGGCACCAACCATGATAACAGAGCACTTTCGTACCAGTGCATTCTTTCGCAAAGCGTTTGCAATCATAAGATATGACATGGACACTACACCCACACAAAAAGCAAAATCTGCAAGATAGACATACAACACCACCTTAGCTTGATCTCCTGTCAGACCAAAGTGGGGCAGGCAGGGACCAACGCTTCTGGGGTAGGCTCTTAAGGTGACAAACGCTGCCAAGGTGAAGCTAGAAGACCACAGTAAAGCAGTGAGGGACAAGGTGCACGGGAAGGATGCTGCATGGTTCGGTTGCTGGCCTAGCACCATTCGCAGGCGATGCAGGGCAATGACTGCCACTGTTTCCAAAGACATGATGATAAAACCCGAACTAGTGAGATGAAAGGCAAAGCAAAAGCCATTCGATACACCACCTCCACTGTCGCCGACATCCAGAAAAAGGATCACAGCAAACATGGGCGCAGTAACGCAGCAAATGAACAGGTCACAGAAGGACAGATTTAGGATCATAAAGTCAAAGTTTGTGCGGAATTTCCGGAACGCTGGGTCAAAGAACGACATAAACACCACCAAGTTGCCATAAGAACCCAGGCAGAATATAATGACTAGAAGAAGGGAGCAGGTGGCCAAGGTTGCTGTGTGGATCAAAGCCCAGCTGCTGACAGGCGTCTGTCCAAGAGTTCCGTTTAAGGCCTGGCTTCTAGAAAAAGCTGCCCGGTCCAAAGGCCAGGCTGTGCTGTTCATGGTACTGATGGAGATGGTGGGTATCTCAGCCTACTTAGGTTATCAGGCAACCCTGTGTTCTGATTCCGGAGTACTGCAAGAACACAAACATTTTAAAAAATTATTTTTACTCGGAGCTCTGTGTCAGGTTGTAGTAAGGGGAAAATCAGAAAAAATCGGACAGTCGGACAAAATCGGAGAAACGAGCGGAAAATTCGCCGAGGCGCGCGTCGGAGCGATTATCTACGTTTTTTTATTAATGCCATAACAATGTTTTAATAGCTCGTCTGCTGTTACAAGCCATTGGATTTAAAAAAAATAATAATTTATGCATGTTCCAAAACGCGCACAAAATAATAATATAATAATAATCCGTTAGATTTTTTTTCATTTTATTTATAATTTTACGCGATGATATCATTTTATACCGTTTACCACCAACCAACAGAAAATAGAATAAAAGCTTAAAAATGTGCAGCCTGGATACTTTTGCTATTAATGCTCAGTTTTTCCTGTTTCGTATAATTAAAATAACGCCATATTTATCTGACTCGCTGCAGGACGATTTTTATGTTATCTGTTTAAAAAAAACCCCAAAACTTACCACATCCCACTGCAATCTCCAGTTTTCATCATTATAACGGTTTTTCGATCCAATGTATAGCTTGTATCAGCTGTCTATTAACATCCAGGGGATCGAGGAATAAAAAAGACTGAATAGAGCTGAGGCGCGTTCACGACAGCTGCAGCTCTCACCGACAGAGTGCGCGTTCCCGTGAACAACCTCCCAGAACCGTAAGAAGCTGTACGTACACAACACATACATACATACATACATACATACACCGATCAGCTATAACATAACCAGCGCCATTTTAATGTGTCCTTTATTGGGCCTCCAAATATATAAACACACTGTAACGTCCATCAGGCGTGATGTTATGACCACGTGACTAATGTGTTGGTCCATCGTTTGCTGTTAAAACAGCTTTGAGACGTCGAGTCATGGACTATATTAGACCTCTGAGGGTGTTTAGTACCTTTCACCAAGACTTAAGCAGCAGCTTTTGGGTCCTGCCTCCATGGATGCCCCAGATGAGGAATTGGATTGAGATCTGTGGAATTTGGAGATTTTGGAGAACATGCAAACTCAGCACTGAAAGATCCCTTGCCCGGGAATTGAACCCGCGACCTTCTTGTTGTGAGGTGACCATGCGAACCACTACGCCATCTTGCTGTCTCAGAATTCAGGTTGCACGTTTTTGGGTTTTTTTTGCACCTTGGTTTACAGTTCAGTAGAGGTGAACTTACTCTGCATGGACAGCCCTTTTCAAATCATTCATTTATTCATCTTCCATACCCACTTATTCCCAAACTCTGGGCCACAGGGGACTGCTGGAGCCTATCCCAGCGCACATAGGGCAAGGGGCACCCTGGACAGGTTGCCAATCCATTGCAGGGCCACACACACACACAACCACACACACATTGACCATTTAGAATCACCAATCAACCTAATGCACATGTTTTTGGACTGTGGAAGGAAACCAGAGTACCCAGAAAAGGCCCCTGCAAGCACGGGGAGAACTTCGCACAGAACGACCCCAAGCACGGGATTCAAACCCAGGACCTTCTTCTGGTAAGGCGACCGTGCTAACCACTACGTGCTAACAGTGCTAACCACTATGCTTTGGCAAAATGCTATGCGTCATTGTCTTGCTGAAAGAAGACATGTCAGAAAAAAATTTATATGTCTGAAAGGCAATGTCCAAAGAATGGTTAGAATAGTCACGGTCAAACCACAAATAACCCCCACAGAACTCTAAGAACATCTCGCTGCTGACAGTCCAGCAAACTTTGCACAAAAAAGCTTGATGAAAGGGTAATGTGAAAAAAAGGCATTGGCACCGCTAACAAGCAAAGGTGTTTAACGTGTGCAAAGGATTAATTGGACAAGTGTGTTCCAAATGTTTTGGGATAAAGTCCTTTGGACAGATGAAACCAAGATTGAGTTATCTGGGCACAACCAGAGGCGCTTTGCATGGCGGAAAAAGAACACAGCACTTCACGAGAAGAACCTTTTCCTAATCAAGCACAGGTTTTGGTAAACCTTGTCCAAGTTGAGGGTCACATGGATACCACCAAGTATCAGTAGATTCATAAAAGTCAGGATGTTCAAGAACTGGTCAGAATGTTATGCCAGGCTTGGTGGTTGTAGCAGGACTATGACCTAAGGCATTTTGTTTGTTTAATCTATCAAAAATCTATCAAGAAATTTATGCACGGACATGGATACAATGTTCTAGAATGGTCATCCCAGTTTCCAGACTTGAACATCTTTGAAAATCTGTGGAAGAAATTCTGTTTTACGGTCACCAGCAATCAAACCTGACTAAACTGGAGAAATTTAGCAAAAAAAAAGGTTATTCCAAAACTTGCTCTCCCTGCGCTTGCATGAATTTCCTCTGGGTACTCTGGTTTTCTCCCACAGTCCAAAAATATGTACATTGGGCATGAATGTAAGTGTATAGTTGTCTGTATTTGGCCCTCGGATAGTCTGGCGACCTGTCCAGCTTGTACCCCTGCCTCTTGCCCTATATGCGCTGGGATAGGCTTCCTAATTAGGGAATAAGCGGGTATAGAAGATAAATGAATGAAAGGATGGTCCAAAATGCTGTATAAGAAGTGTCTACTGGCTGTTTTTTCGGCGAAAGGCAGCACTACTAAATATTAATGTCATTATTTTATTGCGGTGGCCAAAAATATTACACTTGCATGTTTTTGTCATAAATTAAGTTGCATTGTATCTGTTAATTAAATAAATGTTTTTTAGAACTGAAATGTTGCCATTTCCATAAGCTATAAATTATATTGTCTTTCTGTGCGGAGCTTGCATGTTCTCCCCGCGCTTGCGTGGGTTCCCTCTGG
>JAOTQW010000026.1:4242169-4253127 GCA_026260075.1 Sisor rabdophorus
CAACCAACTCAAAGAGCACACAAACCATGTTTAAACAACTCAAACAGCACACAAACCGTGTTAAGACAACTCAAACATCACACACTGTTCAACCAACTCAAAGAGCACACAAACCATGTTTAAACAACTCAAACAGCACACAAATCCGTGTTTAGACAACTCAAACATCAAACACTGTTGAAACAACTCAGACAGCACACGAACACTTAAAACAACTTAAGCAATACACAAAAAGTGTTTAACTAACTCAAACAGCACACAAAGCTTAAACAACTCAAACAACTAGAACATCACCCAAAACCCAAACAAAACTACTCAGACAAAATTCTGCCAGAGAATACCCAAGGCATACGTAGAGTAAGCAGCTGCTTAGGGACAGCAGGGGGCACCCATACATACATAAAATGACTGGTTGTTCTTTTGTACAAATGTTAATATGTAAATAAGGGCTGGCACGCTGGCATAGTAGCTAGCACGGTCACCTCACAGCAAGAAGTTACCAGGTTCGATTCTCAGGCAACAGTCTTTTGTGCAGAGTTTGCATGTTCTCCCCACGCCAAAGAGGGCTTTCTCCGGGCTCGCCGCATTCCTTCCAAAGCTCAAAAACATGTACATTGGATTGATTGGTCATTCTAAATTAGGAGTTTGTATGAATATGTGTGGGTATTCAGTTATGTGTGGCCCTGCGATGGACTAGCAACCCTCCCAGGGTGTACACCCGCCTCTTGCCCCATGTGGGATAGACACCAGCAGAACCCAGTGACCCAGAATAAGAGAATAAGCGGTTAGAGAAGATTATGTAAATGGAAAAGGATAATCATACAAATATGCAATATTAAATATGATTTATTTTGCTATTTTTCTTTAATCCACATTACGTCACTTAGTACTGCAAGACTTTCTGTTAAACTGCAAATGACCACCTGACCCGATTATTGATAATAGATATGTTCGATTTATAGTGTTTGAATAGTCACAGATTAAAAAATGTAGGTACCCAAGGAAAATTAACCTTATGTCCCCCTAAAGGCTGGCCTGCATTCAGCCAATTTAAAAACCCCCACAAACAACTAAAACACTAGGCACATATCTCTGGCAACACAAACATCAGTGACACTGCAAAAACACCACTTAAGCAACTAACTCACCAACTCAAAACTGAACAGAACAATCTTAACACCACTATAGCAGAACAATTTATTAAAACAATAGAATTAAAAATAAACATAACCATGACCTACACTTGACACATGAATAAACACAGTCATACATTTTTGTTTACTCAAATTTACTCAGATTTTGTTAGTTCTGGTGTTTCATACAAATATTTCTTTGACTTGTGAGTTTCTGGATTAATGACTGATGGCCAGTTTCATTTAGTCATCTAGTTTTACATCAGTTTTTTAGATATAAGTAATTTAGTGATGGTTACAGAACATTCTAAAGGATTTTTTGAGACCCATGAGTTGAGTGGGGTTTTTTAACTTTATTTTTTACTTGTTCTGATCTTTTATTGTTTTTTATAGTTAATAATTTTTATTTAAATATGTTTTACAACATTTAAGGATATAAACTTAAAAAATGTTTATAACTATTTATTAGTGATTAATTCTTGGATTAGTAATAATCTTGAATTCTGAAGTATCTAAATATCTCTGGGTTTCCTGATTTGTTTGTTCTTCCAGGATGATCCCTGTTTCCTGATGCACTTCGACACGGTGCGTCCTGTGAAAGCAGTAAATTGTGCAGCGAAGTACTGTCTGGCTCGCTGTCTGGTTGCACTCAGTGACTCACACACACAGCACAGGGAGTTTTGTCTTCGGAACTTTGATTGGACATACATTAAGCCCACTTCTATATACTCAAGCAGAGGTGACTGCATGGTGTTAATGCGGATCTGCTTCTATGCCTTTAACCTGGTGTGTCTCTCCTTGTGTCCTGTGCCTTAGGAAGAGTTTAAGACACTGGACCTTTTTCTGACTATACATTCTTCAGTTAAATGTGAGAGAGCATGTTATTGATAACACAGCCATGTTTGAGCAAGAGTCACATTCTTTTTTTTATTGTTTGACGTTCAGAGGAAGCCTGACCTGGTGGCTGCTGGGAAAACACTAATCTGAGTGAAGTGGGGAATTGGTGGACTGCTGATTAGAAGCTTTGAGTTCGACTCTCAGCCAAGTTACCACCAAGTTACCACTGCTGGATCCCTGAGCAAGGCCCATAACACCCAATTGCTCAGTTGTATGAATGTAAATAAGTCTTCCAAATGCCATATATATAAGTAACCTATCCAGCGTGTGTTTTGTCTCAGATTAAAATTATGACGCAAAATTCAATCAGACTCTGCTGTAGGATGCATGAGGATAAAGAATATAAAGAAGAATATAAAAAAAACACTTGGTAATAAAAAGAATGTTTAAATAAATATATTGTGTGTTGTCTGGGAAATAAAACTATGAAAAACACAGACTGTATTTTTTAAATGTTTAATTTCCGGTTTGCTGTAAATTCCTGGATAAGTGTCAAAAATGCGGCTACAGAAGATGCCGAAGTATTGTATTTCTGATATGTATAAATAAAAATAATCATAAAAAAACAACTACGCAGTGAAGGTTTTGTCTATAGAAATAAATAAATATACATTTTCAAGTATTTTTACGATGCAGTGCAGTGGTGTAGTGGTTAGCACGTCTGGCTTACAGCAAGTGGGGTTTGGATTCCTGGGTCTTACTGTGCAGAGATTGCATGTTCTCCCTGCGCTTGATTGGGTTTACTTCGGGTACTCTGCTTTCCCCAGAGACCAAAAAAACCCCCATGTACATTAGGTTAATTGGTGATATCAAATTGCCCATAGGAGTGCCCTGCAATGGACTGGCAACCTGTCCTCTCGAATGTTTAAATAAATATATTGAGTGTTGTCTGGGAAATAAAACCAAGAAAAGCACACACTTTATTTTCTAAATGTTTAATTTCCAGTTTGTTGTAAATTTCTAGATAAGTGTCAAGAATGCTGCTACAGAAGATGCTGTAGTGTGGTATTTCTGATATGTATAAATAAAAATAATCATAATAAACTCTACAGTGAAGATTTGGCGACCTGACCTGTGCCTCTCACCCTATGTGTGCTGGGATAGGCTCCAGCTGTGACCACGAGTTAAGGAATTGCGGGTTAGAAAAGAAAGAAATATTTTTTAAATATAAATATAAAGTATTTTGGTGCAAAGTTCAAACACCCAAATGACACAGTACACCATACATACATACAAAACATGTTAACATTTAACAGGTACTCAGGCATCTCCTATCTCTTGAAATGAATAAATAATTGATTAAATATTGCCTTGAAGATCCAGAGCAACATTTGGCCAAAATAAGGACTTTTGAATGATTTAATCAATATACTTTCTTTAAATACTGCTGTATGGATATAACTGTTTCAAAATATCAATATAGAATTTTTGTAACATCATTATTTTAAATAAATATTTTGCTTTTGATTTGTGAGTTAAAGAGTAAGCAACTAGTTAAAAAGTAAATTTTCTTAAACTGGGGGCCTTTTGTGAGTTCATGATAAGCAGTTAATTAAATTATAATTATCAGAACAATTAAACAAATAATAGGTTAAAGGTTCAAGCACAAGCCATGAAAACACCATGAGGACGACAAATTTGGATTTGCATGTATAGACGGTACAAATTGGAAAAGTTCTCCTGTGTGTGCTATCTGTCTGAAGAAAATGGCAAATGAATGTATGAAACCACCTTTTTAAAAACAAATCACGTTTAAGTTGTATATGTTAAAATAGGGGGAGGGGGTGCTGTGCGTAGTGGTTAGCATAGTTGCCTCACAAGCAAGAAGGTATAGGGTTCAATTTTCTGGGATCTCTCTGTGTGGAGCTTGCATGTTCTCTCTGCGCTTGCATGGGCTTACTCTGGGCTCTCTGGTTTCCACCCACAGGCCAAGAATTGTCCTGTGGAGTAAGTGTAGTTTTCTTGTCTTTGTGTGGCCTTGCGATGGACTGGCCCTGACGTGACCCTGAGCCAGGGAATAAGCAGGTATAGAAGATGAATTAATAAATGAATGTTTAAATGTGTAATAGCAAAAATACTACTGAAGAAACTTTAAAAATTATAAATAATAAAGTTAACATACAAATGTGATTTTATATTATGGAAATAAATACTTAAAGTCTGGCTCTGCTGGAGCCTATCCCAACGCACATAGGGTGAGAAGCAGGGGTACACACCAAGTCGCCAGTCCATCGCAAGGCCACACACACAACCCAACACACAAGCGCAAATTAGAATGATCTAATGTACATGTTATTTGGACTGTGAAAGGAAACCGGAGTACGCAAAGGAAATCCACACAAACGTGGGGAGAACATGCAAACTTCGCACAGAAAGAACCCGTGAACGAGCAGTGCGTTGCTGTTAAAACACGGCATTTGCATGTAAAATACTTTAGAGGGCACTATGCATATTTACACCCAGGCTGAAACACCGCCGAAGAAGAAAAACGGCCGCTGAAAATAGTTTGGCGCCGTTTTTTAAGCTTTCACCGAGCTTCGTAGACGCGAGCTGTACGAAAGCGAGCAAGGAAGTTGGTTTGTCAAACTCATTTTAGCGTTTTGTTGTTGTTTTTTGGGTCCCGTAACATACTGCAGCTGTGCTAGGGCTTGTTTTAAACCATGTATATAAAGTCTATCATTTTAGAGGGATTTAAGTCGTACGCGGAGAGGACGGAAATTAACGGCTTTGACCCTCTTTTTAACGCGATTACCGGTTTGAACGGGAGCGGAAAGTCTAACATCCTCGACTCTATCTGCTTTCTCCTCGGAATCACTAACTTATCACAGGTAAATGGACCTAAATGACACTGACTAACCTGCTAACCTTTGTTTGTTTGAGTAAAGAGCTAACATCTTATCACGCGCCTCCCCGAGCTTGACAGGCGCAACAGTTAGCTAAATGATAAAATTGATACAAATCGCAAAATTCATATAAACAAAAAATATTGACACATATGTTAAGTCTAAGTCGAGATATATAGGCTTTGTCTGAAGACACTGAGATTTCGTAGATATGTTTTTTGTTTTTAATGCGAGCCTAATATTTTTCCCCCTGGTTTCACTCAGGTCCGAGCATCAAATCTCCAAGATTTAGTCTACAAGAATGGACTCGCTGGAATTACAAAAGCTACGGTGTCGATCACTTTCGACAACTCGAACAAGAAACAGAGCCCACTCGGGTTTGAGACCCATGACGAGATCACCATCACCAGACAGGTAAGTGTCTGTTATACAAATACACGTGTAAACAAGCGCGAGTGTTTTAGGGAATCAACCAAACATGCAATCAGATATTTATACTTTATTTACATGTACACCAACATTTTCTCCTGTAAGGGCCTTGCTCAGGGGCCCAGCATTGGCAGCTAGGTGATACTGGGATACTGGCCATGATTATCTGATCAGTAGTTTAACCCTTAATCTTAACCACAGAATTGCCACCTTCCTACATCAGTACCATTTTTAGTCTAAATAGCTTCATTTAAAAAAATTTTGCGTCTCATCCAGGTGGTTATAGGTGGCCGGAATAAGTATCTTATCAACGGTGTGAATGCAAATAACATGCGTGTCCAGGATCTCTTCTGCTCTGTCGGGCTGAATGTCAACAACCCACATTTTTTAATAATGCAGGTAATATTTACAGATGTTTTCATCATTATAAAAGCTGTTTTTAATTGACTGGAAGTAACTTTCTATTATTTTTAGGGAAGAATTACGAAAGTGTTGAATATGAAACCTCCTGAGGTGAGCCGTTGAATTAAGTTGTCTATTAGCGGCATGCATGTTTTGGGTTATATTTTTTTAATACATGCTTATTTACACGAAATGCCATCTTGCAGTTTTTTTTAATATGTTCCCATGGTTAAGATTCTAGCCATGATTGAAGAAGCGGCAGGAACCAGGATGTACGAGTGCAAGAAGATCAGCGCTCAGAAAACCATTGAAAAGAAAGACGCGAAGCTAAAAGAGATTCAAATGGTCGGCCTGTGTTTCCGCCTTTCCTTGTGTTTATTTGGTTGTGTCTGTTTACGTACTGTGTGTGTTGCGTTGCTCATCATTTGCTTGTCTCTTACTCCAGATCCTTGATGAGGAGATCACACCTGCTATGGAAAAATTAAAAGAGGTTACTGAACCACTCGTATCAGGCTTAGGAATATTTAAGGAATAATAGTAACATGTGCTTGTAATGCTATTTTCACCGTCCCTACTGCCCCCCCCCCCCCAGGAACGTGCTTCCTACCTGGAGTACCAGAAGCTGATGCGAGAGATTGAGCACCTGAGCCGACTCTATGTGGCGTGGCAGTTTGTTTGTGCCGAAGAGACTAAGCTGAAGTCGGCTGGGGACCTGCAGCAAATGCAAAGCTCTATAAGTGAGCTTCAGAACAGCATGCAAAAGAATGCAGCGCGCATCCGAGAGCTGAGTGAGGAGATTAAAGTGCTGGAGAAGAGCAGGGACAAGGTTGTGCAGAATGTTACATTTTATTCTAATACTACTCGTTATATGTCAAGCTTCAGTCACACAAGGTCCAGGTGTTTGCTGTAATTACAGAAATGCTAATTATTAGTAATTGTTTCTCTTTGTGTCTGTATGTTTAGGAGGTGGCAGGTGTTCTAAAGGCTCTGGAGGAGACACTGGCTGAAGCACAGCGAGTGGACACCAAAGCTCAGAGTGCTCTTGATCTAAAGAAGCAAAACCTTAAGTATGAGACTAAGAAGAGAAAAGAACTTGTCAAAAACATGGATGAGGTAAAATGTGTATGGATAACTCCCCATATTTTCTGTTGTAAAAAGTCAGAAATTGTCATTATATTTTTAAATCAGTCTTTAAAAATCATGTTGGCTTAGTCATGTATATGAAACGTATTACTGAGAACATGTACTTAACACAGCATGGCTTTCATTTACAAGGACAAGAAGGTTTTATTAGCAAAGGAAGGGGAGGTGAGTAAGGTGATGGAGCGACTGAGAGCTGTGCAGGAAGAGGGAAAAAAGGATGCGGAGGAGCTGGAAGCAGCTCAACAGCACTTCAAGGCAGTGTCCGCTGGCTTATCTGCCAATGAGGATGGTGAGGCAGCTACGCTGGCAGGTCAGATGATGAGCTGCAAGAACGATATGAGCAAAGCAGAGACTGAAGCCAAGCAGGTAACGTTTGTAGAAAAACAGGTGGGTCCAAATGTTAAGTCCAAATGTATATACTTCATTAACAATGATTTGTTTCCCACTCAGGCTCAAATGAAGCTGAAACATGCTCAAGAAGAGCTAAAAAGCAAGCAGGCTCAGGTGAGGAAGATGGACAGCGGATATAAAAAAGACCAGGACACCTTTGAGTGTGTACAGAAATGTAGAGACAAGCTACAGACTGAACTTAAGAAGCTCAATTACGAAGGTTTTAACTCTGACATACCATTATATCATTAGCTCTAACATCCTGCATCAGTTAACCAAAACATTTGTCTTAGACGGCAGAGAGGAACAATTAATCGAACAGAAAAGGCAGCTATCTCGCGAAGTCAACCAACTACGTGAAAAATACGAATCCTTCATGGAACAGTTTCCTAATCTGCGCTTTGAATACACGTAAGTACAGCAAAACTAGTATATCTATAAAAAAATATATAAGTTTTTTTTAATTGTCATTGTTTACAGGTTTCATAACTAGCTGCAGCCTGTTTTAAATGTTTAAGCACATGATTGAAATCTTAGTGTGTTTTGTAGGGAAAATTGTCCTGTAGTGTTTGTTTTAGTTATGTTTAAGTTAATGTTTTGATTTTGTAGAGACCCAGAGAAGAACTGGGACCATAATAAAGTTAAGGGTCTTGTGGCAAACCTCTTCACAGTGAAGGACGTGTCTTATGCCACGGCTCTGGAAGTGGTGGCAGGTGGTCGACTTTATAATGTCGTGGTGGACAATGAGGTAAGTTTTAGATTAGTTTCAACTTACAAGGCAACTAAATGCATTTTTTGAGAGTACTCTAAGGGTGCTTCTACACATGTAGAGGCATTCTCCTGTTCTAGAACTGGGCTGGGGGTCAAAAAGCAACAATGTTGATTTGGTTTTTATTTACAAGGCAATATTTCCAAACGGGCTAAACTTTAATACAATTCACATGCGAGTAAACTCTCCTTTAACTGGTCAGTGTGCTAACCATTGTTTGGGGTAAAAAAAGCAATTGAAAGACATTTTTTAAAACAATCACTGAAAAAAACACTTTCATGCATGCTGTAAACATTAGCAAGGAATGGGTTTAAGGTTTTTTTTGGGGGGGGGTTAGACAATCACTTTTAATGTTCACTTTTTTTATGCTTATCTTTGAAAACTCTTCAGAGTATATGCTATAGGTAAATAAAAAAAACACAATTTGTCCTACACATAGATATAATTGCTTGTTTGTGTGTAACATGTGGGTGTTACCACTATAATTTTCCATACCAAATGGTGCATTTTTAGGTTACTGGTAAGAAACTTCTGGAAAAGGGTGAGCTGAAACGCAGATATACAATCATCCCCCTGAACAAGATCTCGGCACGAACTCTGGATGAGGGAATAGTTCGCACTGCTAAAAACATTGTAAGAACTTTAATACCATTGAGTCAAATATGAAATGGAGTCTTTAGACAGACGTCTTTTATATTATCTCTAATTGATTAGGTGGGAGAGGATAATGTTCACACAGCTCTGTCACTGGTGGGTTATAAATCCGAGCTGCGTAAAGCCATGGAATACGTCTTTGGAACCACACTGGTTTGCGATACCTTGGACAACGCCAAGAAAGTTGCTTTTGATAAGGACGTCAACACCAAAACAGTCACTCTTGGTGGAGATGTGTTTGATCCACAGGGCACGTTGACTGGAGGTGAGTACTGAAATTAGTTATACTGTGGTGATCAAGTGAATTTAATATACTACACATGCATATAATCGTGCTTTGTGTACAGGCGCTCGGGCTCAGACAGCTTCTGTGCTTTCAAAGCTGGCTGAAGTGAAAGACGTACAAGACAAATTAAGGGCTAAAGAGGTTGAGCTCGTTACTGTGGAAAAGGAACTTGGCGGCCTGAAGGGAACAGCTGAAAAGTAAGCAACCTATTTTTCTTTTTTTTTTTTTTTTATTTAAATGTGGTGTAATGCAGAGACATTCTGATATATGTTGTCTAGTTTGATTTGTCTAGCCCTAAAGTACTACTTTAACAGAGAAGGAAGGTAACTTTTGTTAGAGATTGAACGCTTCTGTATTTTGTTGTTAGGTATCGTCATCTAAAGCAACAGCTGGACCTGAAAACCGAAGAAGCTCAGATTTTAGAAACCAAACTTCAGCAAAGCTCTTTTCATAAACAGCAAGAAGAGCTTGAGAACCTCCGCAGAACCATTGGTTTGTACACTGACACTAAATCTATAGAATCCAGCATGTTGTGCCGCTCAGCCTGTCTCCTTGATTATTACTAATGGTACATTAATGATCCAGTATATTCTATTATACAGTAGATGTAATGAGTCAAACAATTTCAATTTTCTATTGATTTATCTACTCACTATGAGTGAAGTCTCTTAAGTGGCTATGTCATTTCCTGCATTAGAGGAAAACGAGGAGACTTTAAAGACGACGAAGGAGGTGCAGAGGAAGGCGGAGGAAAAGTACAAAGTCTTGGAAAACAAGATGAAGAATGCAGAGGCAGAGAGAGAGAAAGAACTTAAAGCAGCACAGCAGAAACTTAATCAGGCAAAAGGCAAAGCGGACGCCTTTAACAAGAGACTCAAGGAGAGACAACAGGTACTGAAGTCATAAGAATGGAATTAAAAAGGTAGTATTAAAAATAGCTGTACCCTACTGGGCCAGCAAGCTTATGCATTTTCCTTGTAGTCCAACTGAGATTAAAAATACAATAACGCCCCTGTAGTAGTAATGTACCTAAATTCTCTTCTTGTGTAACGCAACTGGTGGTTGCAGCTAGTACTCGTGTGGTATGTCGAGTAATGCCAGGAAAATGCCGTTTTAGGAATGTTTTTCTTTATGATCAGTATAAGGGGTGACAAAGATTAAGACATACATAAGAAAATGTATGCTGTCTTTGAAATTAAGGGTGAGGCAGTGTCATAGCATAAAACATTTAGATTTGAAATATTCCCCTTAGTTCCATGAATTTTACTGCAAAAACCTTTAAAGTTCATGTCTTTTTAAAAAGTAGGGTTCTCTCTGTGTGCATGTATCTAATCTATAATTTTGGGTGTCGGGGGGGTGTATGTGTATGTGTAGGAGGCTGATGCTGTGGCTTTGGAACTTGAAGAACTGAAACGAGAGCAGGCTGGTTATGAACAGCAGATCCAGGCTGTGGATGAGGCCACGCAAGCCTTACAGGAACAGATCAGTGCAATGACCACCGAGGTCGCAGCCAATAAGGTATGAACATACACTATGAGGAATTTGTTATTCCGAGCTAAAAAAAACCTGGAAACTTATTAACCTAATGTAATCATTTTTCATTTGTAAATATTTGAGCTCATGCTAATTTAAAATGTATGATTATACTGGGTTCCACATTATTATGCAAATTTTTCTCCCTTTTTTTCTTAATCTATACAAAGATATTTCTTATAATTTAAGACATCAATCAAGTATAACTTGACTTTTCAAACGAACCTCCAAATCATACCATTTTGTTTATTTATTTTAAATCCAAAATTAAAAAATGCACTGTTCCTCATTATTACACACAGTTTCAAAACATTTTATTGTTGTAAACAACTGAAAATGGTATTAGTTAAATTGCAAGCATTTGCAGGTTATATTTGCTGAAATTAAAAGCTCTTTCAATCAATAATATCTTAACAGGCCAAATAGTCATTTCATTTCATCTTCTTTACCCGCTTATTCCCGAATCCGGGGTCACGGGG
>JAOTQW010000026.1:4256749-4269023 GCA_026260075.1 Sisor rabdophorus
AAAAAACCCCCCCCCCCCCCCCAAAAAAAAAGAGGCGGCATCTTGATCACATGCAAACAGTTGAAGGCAAACTAGTTTAGATACACACACGGGCTCTAATCACATTAAAACATGTATAGTTCCTAGCACTCCATTTTTGCTAAATGATTATGGATGTAAGCTAAAATCAGTTGAGGGAAGAAAGCAGTAGTCGCACAACTCCATCTACAAGTTCAAGTGTCTGTTTCATTAGCCTGACGCCCAGCAGTTCCAAAAAGGTTGCCAAAAAGTTTTGGGAGGGTTTTTGTGTGTCTGTGTCTTTGTACTGTAGAGGAGCCTATAATATTTTTTTTTTTTATGTGCAGATTTTTGTATTAAGGTAGACCTTGTATTTTCCTTCTCAGTGTTTGAGCCTTGTCCTTCAGTTCAGGACGGCTGTCTGTTTCCATGGTAGCAAGAGAACGCTGGAGCTGCTGCCGACTCTTTTCACACAGGCAATCCCACTGGTCGCTTTCTACAAACATAAGAAAGAAGGGCACAAACATTGAGTAAAAATCAGTTCAGATTTTTAGCAGTTACAGGGGATACGGAGGCGGCAATTAGTGAATTTTTAATTCACAACCCCATAGTTTTACCTTCAATCCTTTTCAGGATTAGTTCCAGAATAGACAAGGCTTCTGTCCTTATGGATGAGTAACTCCTGTTTTCTAGAGAAATAAAAAGTAAGAAAATAAAAGAAATTGATTAGTTTTCTTCTTGGGAATGATCATTCCCTTATTAAAACAGTCCTATTACCCAGCGGTGATGCGAGGGAACTGCAAGTTTCTGATAGAAGCTCAGTCAGTAGTTGTGAATTCTGATGGTCCTTCTCCAAAAGAAGCAATCTAAATCACAAACCAAAAAGCGCGATACATACAACTCATTACAAGATTATGTGGTGCCAGGTCTCTTGCTTTGGCCACCTTGAAATATACAAATAAAAAGAAAAATGCAGGATTATATTTAAACCAAACCAACACGGCAACCCTGTCGATGGAGCCAGAGACAGCATTTGGTTGCCATGTTGGTTCGTTGGTGGTGTTAGAAATCAAACCCAGATAACCCAAGTAGCGGTCCAACACTTTAATCACTGCTCTATTACCATGTGGTATATCTACATATGTGGCATTGACTCATGGCCCATTTTACAATCCCGTCCCTTTCTCTTGCGCTAACTTAATATTCTCTCTGCTCGGACAAAATATTAGTATGGCCATTTCAACAAGTTTAAACAGTGGCATTGATTTAAAATATTTTAGTACAAATCTTCCTCACCCCTGATAAAATGCCTTCATGCAGTGCAAGACACCCAGCTGCACTCTCCAGGTGCTCAGTTTTAATCTCTCACACATTAGCCCACACACTTCTGTCTGGTATCGATCTGCAACACACACCAACACACTTATTCCAGTACAAACATGACATCAACCAATTGCCTAGGATCCTATTATTCATACTGTGCCTCATGATCAACACTCTTACTCTGGGTCTCTGAAGTCTTGGGCCAGGCTTTCCCCAGCACCTCGAATGCACACACCAAAAGTTCAGTTTTTAACTCTTGTTCCTGTACTTCTCCGTCGTCATCTTTATTCCTCTGTGAACCGGCACTTGCAGGTTGATTCTGAGGACAAGCAAAAAGAAACTGTTTAACAAACTTTCTATCCTCCACCAAAACAAAAACAGTAAGAGGTACTAAAAATTTAAAAACTGTTATTTCATAAGCAGTCCTCAGGCCCTGGAAGACCTGACCAGGTTCTGGATTGGTATGCCCCAGATTATTATTTCAGTATTATCTAGCAGAAAAGGATGATTGCTATTATGTTGGTAGATAGAGATGTAAGGGGTGCCAATGATTGTAGTGCACAGCGTTTTGTTATGCACCAACCTGTTTATAAAGTGGGCTAATAAATCCTGAGCAGATTCTACATTCACCACATGTAACAAAGACTTTGCAACCATACCTTTCTAATGATCGGCAACAGAATATCAGTTATTTCCCGTAAGCGATCCTCTTTGGTCGCCTCCAAAATATTTACGGTACTTTGCAAGGCAGCCATTTTGTAGACAATATTCTCTTTTTTGCATTCCTTAAGCATCAAATCCAAAACTTGATAGATGGTTGGCTGACCCGGTGCAGGTTTCTGCAGCTCTGCACTACACACACACACACCAGAATTTACAGACAGCCTTTTAACCGGTTCATCAGGTAATTTTTTTTTTTAACATATTGGCTGACAAACCTGCACTGAGACACGACAGACCCAACAGCTTTTAACAGCTCCTCCTAAACGGATAAATAAAAATTTTTGAACTGCAATACAAAAAAATACTACATGCCCCTTTATCTAGGACAGTCAAGCACTCCTGATGTTCTGTATTTTCAGGGTGAACAAGTGTGTCTGTATGTTACCTTTCCAGCCCACGTGCGTCCAGTCAGCGCCTGCAGTAATGCACTTAGCACCATTCCCAAGTGAGGTGCCACAAGTGAGCCGGTCTGTTGCTTAGCGATGGTTGCCATGGCGGCTCCACCTTGAGCCTTCATCTTCCAGGACTGAGACTGCAAAGCTCTCTGAGTTATGGCTATGAGCTCAGTCATATACAGCCGGATTCCACCAAAACTGCCTACAAGGAGTAGAGAAATAAGCAAAGGGTTAGTTCTGCAGCCAGTACCTTAATCTTGCTGGTTAATTATATCTTATGAAAATCCTCAATAATAAGAACACCAACAACAATTACTGGTTGGGGTTTAAAAATGTAGCTTAAGGTGATCGCCGGCGTTGGTTAGCGCGGTTGCCTCTCAGAAAGAAGGTCCTGGGTTTGATAAACTGGGCAAGATGTCTTTCTGAGCAGAGTTTGCATGTTTCCCCTGTGCTTAGGTGGGCTTACTCCCTGTACGGTTTTCTTTCACAGTACCAAAACAGTGACCCGAAGTTAAGGAATAAGCGGGTAGAGAAGAGGAATGAATCTAGGTGATCTACAGTTTTCTGTCTCCCATCCTCAAGTGTGCCTCCTGTAAATTACTTAACTTCAGAAGCTGGACGGAAAGGTGCTGATTTTCTGTACTTTTTTAGGCCCCCCTCCATTTACCAGGTACATGATCCTGCCAGACTTCAGCCCACAGGTTGGCATCTGTGCTTTCCCCTTGTTCGTCAGGCTGCTGGTGCATGCCCAGAAACGCCAGTGGCAGAGCCACACCTGCGTGAGCCTTTAACACATCAGGACTGTACTGACTAATAGCATGGACCGTCAAACAGCACGGTGACTTATACGCGGCTTCTGGAAGTACCAAGAGAAAAAACAAATTATACAAAACATTAAAAAAAACAAAACAAGAAAGATTGAAAATTTTTTTAAATACAAACTTGCCTTCTTTCTCCAGATACCAGGTGCTAAGTTTTTGTAACAGCTTCTCCACACCGCTGTCCTTTGCTGACTACAAAAGAAAAGACAAGCAGCTCTTATGTTTAAGGTATAAATAAAGGAGTGTTTATTTTTTTATTACTGTTGAAGCTGCATCTACTAACCCGGACTAAATGACCTAGGGCAAAGGCGAAAGATTTCTGCACCGCGGAACTGCGGTCGTGGAGTCCGTTTAGTAGTGCACTCATGAGTTTACCTGTAATTACAAACATTGCATACGGGGGTGGGGCTGGGGGGCACACTTAGGTTCTGTATTTAGTTATTTGGAAACACCGGTGTGTGCGTATAGGTTGTTCAAAAATGATGTCATTGCTGGGTTACACAATCTTATATATATAGGGATTGCTAACAGAAATGTCTGTGTTCTGTGTTGTTGACTGAGAAACAGAAGTAAAAGTTTCTTAAAAACCTGCACCTCTAACATATGTGCTCATTTTGTGTTTCTAGCTTACTTTTAAAGGAGTGTATTATTATTATTATTTTAGCATTTTATTTAGTGCCTATTCTGGGTTTTTTATTACAGCCTCATTTCTCTTGTCAACAGATTCAAATGCTTGCAAACATGTTATTGTATTAGCTACCTGAGTAAGGCGTAAGGTCTTGAGGACACTGTACAGTTAATGTCACGATCACACTGGCACAGCCACCCTGAAAACATACAAAATGTGTTAGAGTATTTAAAACGCACTATACTGACTTATGTCTGTAAAAAACACGGCGAACCCACAAGCATGTTTTCCCTAAACACTTGTCTAGAATATATATCTCGTATAACATTACCTTAGTTCCAAGACCAACTCCACTCTTTAGTAAATCACAAAGTTTAGGAACCAGTTCACCCAGCACAGACACATCCAAATGCTGCAAACACTGCAATGGAAATAAAACAAAAGTATTAAATATAATATCTCTATAGCACTAAAACAGAAGACAACTTAAAATGCTAGTATAAAAAATCGGTTTGCTAAAAACAATAATTCCTCTGTGGAATATAAAGAAATACTAACGTTGATACCAGTGCATATTCCAGTAAATTAAAAAGACAATTAACACTTTCTGACTAATCAGAATCAAAAGGCGGCTGGTGCTATGCGATTCTGCTAGACACACTTTAGATCTATCCATGTTATTAAACTATACAGATACTATATACATAGACATTTTTCCTATCGATAGCCACACAATCAGGATGGACACTGTTAAATTTGGGAAAGCTTTTGTCAGTTTAAACTAATCAGAAAAGCCCTGTAAGTGCTTTTAGCTTCCGTCAAGAACAACAATAACAACAACAACAAAAAAAACATTTAGTGGCTATAATGCGCGTTTTGGCACAGCAACAGCGCACTAGTCTGGCGCACGGCTCGTGAATTCATACCATGTTAATGGTCTCCATCATAGGTGAGGACTTTGCTGCACTCAGTCTGGCAGTATCCATTGCACTCTGTAAGAGGAGGAGAACAGCTTTAGATTTCACACGGGAATAGGGTTCATTCGCACTTGATTGATTTCATACGAGTCTCTGGCTCACTGATTACTTATATAAACTTACAAAGGATGTATCGATACTGTTGTTTCCCCCAGCAGACTCGCAGTACACAGATTTCGGTATTGCTCAATAAGGAAATGAGTAACCTCCTTCAGTCTCTTTGTTTTACCTTGTGACCATAAATGACGTGCGATAGCTATCTATAGTAGTTCCTATGGAGAGGAGCAGGTACTGTAGTGTTGTTTCAATCAAATCAGAATCTTTTCTAAATATCATTTATGTAGCTCCTCTTAATAGAATTGCAGTTTCGCTACACTGGCTGCTGCTGTGTACTGTTAGCCATCTGGAATGCAACGGGGTGGAACATTTCTGTTCCATTTTTTCTTTATTTTTTCTGTAGGAACCTTTTTTTGGGGGGGATTTGGGGAAAATAATCCAAATTTAAAACTTAATATGAATTAACATCAAGTTTACATTTTCATGTTATCTGAATTAAGGAAATTTGGTGACATTTTTATAAACTGTATAGCCACATAAATATAAACTTTTTGGTCATAAATTGACCTTTTATCTCACCGTTTTAATGTTTGCTCGGTCTGTATCTTTGTTTCTCTTTTATACAAACAGCACAGGAAATCTTGAAATACAAACTGTAATGTAATATGCATGTAATTTACTCAATTCACGTGTGTTTAGGATTTAATTAATTCTTCTAAAGGAATGCAGTGTATGTGAAGATGTAGTCACACTAGTACTTCAGCAGTGTATATGACCTATATATAGGCAGACTAAAATTACAATCGATATGTATTTTTAACCAATTTTAAAATTGATTTTTCCAACCACAGTTAAATGTTTCCAGTATAGACTTACCTGCAATTTTGCTATTTTCCAGTTAGTTTCCACTAATTTCTGTTAATTACTATGAAAGGTTTTCAGCCTTAGAAGTTTCCATAATTTTGAATGAACGTCTGTCCATAGGACAAAATAGTACACTTTGCACTGTAGATGTTGCATTGCAGTGGATGTGATTTTAAAGTTTGTGTATGGCTTCAACAAATGGCTAAAACTAGCGTTTTTTAATAAAAGTGACTTATAATTAAAGTTTTTTTTTAAAAATAGATTTCTGGGGCCATTTCCTATTATTGAGACGATATGACCAAGTGAAATGAGAGCAAGCGAGAAAGCTAGACAGCAAGAAAGGGGGGGGGTGTTTATAAAATGTATATAACCAGGGTTCAGACCTAGAAGCCTAGAACAGAAACTGCCATAAATATAGATTTATATGCAGCTACACATTACTGCACTGAATTTTATCCTTAAACTGATTTTAACCTTAAACTAATTTTTTTCAAGTGAAGCCTTCACAGCAAAGTAAGGTAAAACAATTGCCACTCACCTTCTCCTGCTCTGTAGCTCTCAGACTGAGGTAGTTGAGTACTTGGGGTTCAAGCACACTCAGTGCCTCCAGCAAAGCTGGAATGAGACGAGGGGCATGCGGTGTCAGACAGCTGCCTGCTGCTTTACTAATCTTCACAAGAGTCTGGATGCTTAAACATACAAACACACACATACACACACGCAGGCATGGGGATCAAGATAGGGGTAAGTTAAATACATGTGTTCTTTAGATTCAATAAACGCTTTTCTACCTCAATGTGCGCACTTCAACCACGTTGCTGACGATGCCAGTGTCCAGCAGGATGGGCAGGAGAACACTCACTGTTCTTTTGGCTGACATACCCGTTGATTCACATGTGCGAACACATATCTGCACTCACATTCAATTTTCAAACATTTTAGTGACAATAGTAAGGGTAATTATATACAATTTATGATAATAATACAGGCAACTGTCTTGAACGCCCACCCTTTTACCTTACTGAGAGTCTTCAGAGTTAAATCTGCCGCTTTTCGGACTGATTCCTGAAACACACAAATATCTTGGAACCGGCACACTGACTTTGACATGAATTTGCTTATTTTATAAATTAGCTGTGTTTTTACCTTGATATCATCCAAAACCCGGAAAAGTGTTTCCCAGATCTCAGTTAGATGCTCTGTGTAGTCATCTGCAGGCCTTCCACGAATCAGATCATTTAAAGCCAAGCAGCTGCAAGAAGATTATCATCTTCAGTCTCTATTTATCAACTAAAAACGATCACTTTAATTTTGATTCTTCCTGTCAGCGTTTTGCTCTGGCTTGTTGCACACTACCTTGACTCCCGGACTCTCCACATATTGCTTGTCAGGTTGGAAATAACATCTTGCAGTATCTCTCTAAAGTATTTATCAACCTTAAGCAGGGAAAAGTGCTCGTATTAAATGCTGTCGTTACAAAATAATGCAAAAATAAAAACACACTCATTTGAAATTTTTGTGCTGATTTTAACAGAATAAAACATTAGTGGACAATATGTAAAATAAAGCCATACAATAGTCTTGTCAGTGACAAGGGCATCCCAGATGCTAGTCATGGCCTGTCGGATTCCGAGGTTGGGATCAAACTGGTATCTGTAGAGACGGGGAACTAACTGGGACAAAAACGGAGCAAGCTGCTCTCCAGCTTTTGCTGCAATTATGTTAAACCCAAATGCTGCCCCCTGCAACAAAGAAAATTAGGATTGTTAAAATCAAAACTGTGTTAATTATTTTTAAAAAAGTGTTAAAAACTTTTAAAGAAGCAGCAAGCCATCTAAATAAGTGGAAAGGTTTGGATTTGTACAGCACACCTTTCTTGAGTTCCACATTGCATGGTGATTGGCCAGGTTCATGAATTTGTAAACGAGATCCGGTTGGTTCAAATCACTCGCCAGAGAGCAAAGTTCCTTATAGGTTGAGAGGCCATGCCTGTTAATCAGGAACACTGTTCATTATTTTGATGTAAAGACACTAAAGCTTGAATACATGTTTAACCATATTAACAACATTTTCTATTAAAGACTCAATAACCTATACAAATAACCTACCCATCAGGCGCTTTACCGAGAGCCTCACCCTGAAATACCTCTGTGTCTTCAGATACAGTGTGCCTGACCCTATAGAGAGAGACGCACAAAATTTTAGGTCCTAACGTTAGCCATGTTTTTAAATAAACTTGTGTTTTACCTAGAGATCAAACAGATGGCGAATACAAAATTATCAACTTAGGTTAAGCACAGACATTTTTTATACATGTATACCTTTTTCCTGTCATGAGAGTTTCCACAAGGGTAGACACCAGTTCCTGTTGATCCTGCTCTCCTCCCAGTTCATACACTAACCCCAAGCCTTTAGATGCCACGTCCTGACTAAGCTCTACACACACACACACACACACACACACAAGTGACATTTAATGTCAAGTACTTAGCTCAAGAATGTCAAGTACTTAGCTCACCATCAGGATCAGACAATATGGAAATGAAGGCTGTTTGGATCTCCTTTAGACGAGTCTGCATTTAAAAAAAAACGTTATAGATATACAGTGAAATACTTTAGTTATAGTATTAAATAATCATAATGTCCGTGTTCGTTTGTATGTGGTACCCGTATCTCTTTATGCTGGCTCAGTTTCTTTACAAGAGAGAGGAGCCATATGCAGGCAGCCTGACGCACGTGGGGATTCTGACTCAATATGTACTTTGACAAGATGGTGCTTAGTGCCCATGACAGGACATCATTATTCTTCACATCTGAGACAGACAAATGAGTGTTTACTCTATTTATTCAGAACTAAATATTCATACTTATTTAATGCACTCCACTGCATGCATACACTTACTCTCAGAAGGGCAGTACTGGTCCTCTGTGCATGTCCAAATATCCCTAGCAGCACCTGAGGAGGTCCCTACAGAGGCATTTGTTATGGCCTCACCGACGGTAAACTGCAACTCGACCTGCTTGGCCTGACAATAAATTGAAAAACATTAGCAAATTATAAAGCTGTAAAAAGGTCATAGAAATAAAAGCATTTTAATGATGGTTTTACCTCTACTGAATCCATAAGGCCTTGCAGGACTTTTTTCTGATGTGGGAATCCTTCATCTCCCACAGGAAGAAATCCCAGGGTCTGAATTACACGTTCCTTCATCTAACCACAGAAAATCACCAATTATTACCAAAGTAATGACTGCGGTCATAACTTCTAAGTATAAAACATTTAGCGTGAACATCGGGTGGACTCGTACCTTGCCACTCTCTTTGCCTGATGTTATCCTGGCCAGCAGGTTCTCCACCAGGCTGAGCTTGTTGAATCCGTCTCCTTGGCTCGGGATTAGCAGCTCTCCGTTACGAGCGATTTCTCCCAGAGCCGTCGCTGCAGCAATCGTCAGCAATGGAGTGGCGCTGTCTAAAAACGATCCTGCCGAGAATATGCAAAAATTTACAGTTAGTAGCTCAGGTGTCAAGGTTAATTTTTGCATAAATAATTCATTTCACTTTCACTACTAAGTAGAAGACAAAGACGATACGAGATAATTGCAGAACTTATTCAACTACTAATCTATAGTGACACCTGTACTATACATACCCATAAGAGTGATTGATATTTTAACTGCCACTTATGTATATATGTACAAGCGTATTTATTTATTAAAGTCTCCCAAGGGTTGAATACAAAAAAATGGCTAGCTCACTAATCAGCAATTTGGTTGCAGTCCAAAATCATAATGCGAATGTAAAGTACACTCGTAAAATAATAATTCTTTTTGCTTTTCGAGCTGTGCTATTACAGTTGGAATTTCAAACAAATGCATTGCAAATATTTGTGAAGGGGTCATAGCTTGATAAAAGACATAATTGATCTACAATACTTGTCACTTCGAAATACCTATAGTTTTGGTGGCTACAGTGATCAACCGCTCATCCTCTTTAGATGTGACTTTTGTCAAGCAGTATGTCCGGCTCATGTATCGTCCCACCATGTATCCTAAAGCCAGAATGGCACAGTGCTGGGACTCTGGGCTCTGCGGAGTATATACACATCACATGTGAAAGAATGTACAGCCAGTAGATTTCAAGAAAACAACAGTTTACTGTTAGGAAAAAAATAAGAACTTGTGCAGCATAAAATGATATGAACAGAAGCGAGTGAGAGTTACAAACTGAAGCTACATACATGAGTGTCTTTAGTGATCTTGATCAGGTTTTGCACAGCGGTCTCAAGCTCGTTGCCGGACATGGTAGAGACAACTACGGCGTACAGCTGAGCGGCGAGCTCTCGCATGTCTTCCTTATTGGTGTTCATCAAACCCTGATACAAACAATGATCTGTCAATATTCTCAATTGATATTCAAGTTAAAAGTACTCTATAAACTTGATAAATGAGATGCTCACTTTTATCCAATCAATTTTGTTTGCATATCTAGGTGCAAGTTTCTGAGGACAGACAGACACCACCTCCAGTAAGCAATACATGACAGAAATACCTACAGAGGAAAAAAAGAAATAAATAATTTACACAAAATGGTTATATAATAAAATATGACTTACATAAATAATGAAAACCATATTTGTTGTGAAGTATAAAAAAATTTTAAACCCTGGCATCTGTCAAAATACCATAAAATGTAAAAAATATATGTGCCGATAGAACTTATTGCACAGTTTTTAACTTCCATTTCTGGTCAGTATGTCTGCTTTGGGTTGTTTAGCTGTTAAAGGTTAAATGCAAATATTAGATACGGGTCAGTTTTAAAAGATCATGTAAGCAATCATTTATCTTCTATATACCCTTATTTTTTTAACTCCGGTTTACAGGGGAGCCCATTCCAGCTGAAGACTAGGAAGCGACCGTGCTAACCACAGCCGCCACACTGCCTATAAGCGGTCATTTAAAAAAACCCCAAAAAACCCAGATAAATAAAAATCACGTCACAGAATTGAAATTGGTTCATTATTAAACCTATTAACTGTTTATATCCCTTTTAAAATGTTAATTTTTTTCGTTGAGCTTTTTTAGATGACTTATTTCTATTGGGCGGCACGGTGGTGTAGTGGTTAGCACATTCGCCTCACAGCAAGATGGTCTTGGTGACGATTCCTGGGTCTTTCTGTGCAGAGTTTGCATGTTCTCTCCACACTTGCATGGGTTTCCTTGAGGTGCTTCGGTTTGTGAAAATGTTTTTACAGTTCAAAAACATGTACATTGGGTTGATCGGTGATTCTAAACTGCCCATAGGAGTAAGTGTGAGAGCGTGTGGTTGTTCATTTGTTCATGTGTGGCCCTACGATAAACTGGCAACCTGTCCAGGGTGTACTCCTGCCTCTTGTCCTATGTGCGCTGGCATAGGCTCCAGCAGACCCACGTGACCCCGAACTAGGGAATAAGATTCCTATAGATTTTATTTTTTATTGGTGTTTTATTACCTCCAACAGCTGAAAGCAGCTGCTGCAGCAGATCTATATAAATATGAACTGGATTGGTGTCTCCTTCTTTTGGCGTAGTGGAAGAGGGCGGAGCTTCATTTGTGAGCAACGACCGGATGTACCGACCGATGACAGGAGCGTCATCCTGCATATCTATCAAACTCTGTGAAGTCGGTGTGGCTCCAGCACTATAAGCCAAACACATCCTGAGATATAAAATAATCTTGGAAAGAGGGGAAAAAAGTTAATAAGATCTTTTGCACATTTATTTACATTAATACAAAGTCAGGCTCAACCTTAAATCTCACAAAAGGTTATAAAAAAATATTGATTTTTTTTTACCTCTTCAAACGTGGCAGGGTTGAAAGGAAGTGCTGAAGTTCCAACAATGTATTTGGCTGGAGTCTTCATCCTTTCAAAGGCCTGAAACATGTTAAGAGAAATAGGATATCAATACACTAAACTGGTGACAGCTTAAGCCAATGTTACTTGCATATGAAATATTATTCCTAAATACAGATTGTATTTAATCACAGATGGTTTGACCTTTTCCTGAATGTAGCTAACCATCGCAGCAAAGGAAGGCATGGGCTTAAATTTTTCTTTTTCCCCACTTTTAGTCAAGAGAGACCTGAGAGCACGTCGGGCTTCGCCAGACACTTCCTCTCGGCTGTATGTAAAAAAAACAATATATATATATATACACACACACACACACACACACACACACACAAATAGTTTGAAGGAGTAAAACTAGTCAGAAGGGATATTTAACACTGACTTACGGATCTCCTGCAGCTAGCAAAAGAAGGTATCTTGAAGGAACGTGGTCCGGTGCAAACACCACGCTGGCAAACTTCATTGCCACCTGACGCACCTGTACTTCAGGCTGAGTTGAAACAAGTACTTTTATTTGCTACAAAACTAAACCTTTTTAAAATGCATACAATTTACATTTACAGCATTTGGCAGACGCCCTTATCCAGAGCGACTTACAACTG
>JAOTQW010000026.1:4284088-4300364 GCA_026260075.1 Sisor rabdophorus
ATAAGAGCGTCTGCCAAATAATGTAAATGTAAAATCATCCAAATCTAAGTCTTTTGTAATTGCAAAGTTTCAAATCATGATTGCAATTTGGTTTCCATTAATCGTTCAGCCCTACTTAGAATATTGAAGTGGAAAAATACAATTGCTGCCTCAACAAAGGTTTCTTTCTTGTTTGTCTAATCAAGGTTTTTTTTTTATTCCAATTTAATCTGATACTTAAAACTTAAAACTGATACTGCTCTGAATGCATTTAAAAAATAGTAGACAAACTATGTCGGGACTTTTTGCTGTTGAGATTTATATCTATTAGAAGTTTAGATTTCTCTATAAGTTGTTTGATGCTAAAATTAAGTAGAAATATAAAATGATTTTTTTTTTTCTTTCTAGGTATAGCGTGTGCACACTGTTTTCGGTGAACGTAAAGTACACTTCCTACAAACTTGATACTTTTCCTTTTTTAACAGACAACCTGATAAGGCAGAATCAGTGGGGTGGTGCAGATATCCGTAGAGGAGGAGATCCAATCTTGCGCAATAATTTCATCTGCCATGGTTATTCTGATGGAGTGGTGGTGGGCGAGAGAGGGAGAGGTCTCATTGAAGGCAACCATATCTATGGTGAGCATCGGCTTTTTTCTTAAGAATCTGTTTGTTTGTTTTTCTAATGGTCTGTCTGGGCATTACACATCTGGGTAACATCAAATTCCCAGGCTGTATGTGATTTATATCTTACATTATTTATTCTATACTTTACATCAAAATGTATATGTTGATCTATATACAAAACTTTAGTATTATTCTAAATATGCTGAAGGTAAAATTATAATCCTTTTTTAAATGTATTTATATTTTTTGCAAAAAAAAAATATATAATCTAAAACTTGATCAGTCTGCCTGCAACAGATTCTTGCATATATGCTAGTTTAAGTACTTTTTTCTCCACTTATTAGATTTAAAATTGACTGATGCATTATGATCTGATGAATTGAGATATTGCTAGAGGTCATGTACATTCATCAGCTTTAAGAGACAACCTGTATTTTCCTAGCAAAGATATAGTTAGTTTATTATGACTTCAGCACCACCAAGCCACCGCTGTGGGTTCTTGAGCAAGGCCCTTAACCCCCAATTGCTCAGTTGTACGTCGCTCTGGATAAGAGCGTCTGCCAAATGATGTAAATGTAATTGTGTTTACCCAACTAAAAGGCTGATTTGACTTCCCAAATTTACTTTTGTGTTATTGTTTTATGAAACTGTATTTCGAACATATAATAAAATTGTTAAAGTAACCTTAGCATCACTTAGTTCAAAGCTAAAACATTTCAATTCTCTCACATTTGTTTTGGTAGGGAACAGGGGCTGTGGCGTGTGGGTTATGTTGTCAAGCCTTCCGCAACTGATCGGAAACTACATAATTCATAACCGAATGTATGGGCTGGCCGTGTTTTGCCGTAAGGACCCGAGTTGTTCAGCAGGGAGTGAGCGAGAAGGAGGCGGAGAGAGAGAGCGAGGAGGCCAGGAGAACTTTCATGAAGAAGGCGAGCTGCTAGCGTGGGAGAGTGACATGGACAGTGAGGATGAGCGATTCTCGAGCCGCCGTCTAATTACAGTGGCTTTAGTTGAGAACAACTGCATAAGCCAAAATGGAGGTGAGAAATCATGCAACTAAGTCAGGTGTCTTATATCAACTTGACTTAATCCAGTTGAAGGTCATGGCACTTGTGGTGGAACTCTAAAGATGTTTGGTTACAAATTTATGTTGAGTTTATCCATCAATATGACTTATGTTTCCCATTAGTTGAAAAAAAAGAAATGCTGAACCAAACATCAAGTGGGAACAGATCCTTAGTTGATATTTTAAAAAATGCAGTAAGTTTTGTTTATAACAGTTACGCATTTGCTCAACTTTGTGGAAATGTCTAAACCTAAAACTATTTGTTTTGAGTTATTTGGCACACTGATTGTGGAGTGTGTAAGGAACCTTCTGGCCAATTTTGGGCCAAATGCCACCAATGCCATCCTTGATAACATCACCATGGAGTCAAATCTGGGTATACGTTGAGTATGCCATGTCTGATCAAGTTTATGCCAGTGTATTGCTTTGTGCTAACAAGTGTTATTTCCGTGTGAAATGCACTTGGTTTACATACACTCCTGTTTTTACTGCATGGAATTAAACCTGTTGTATCTGTTTAACACAGCAGTGGGCGTGTATGTGAAAAGCAGTGAAGCGCTAAATGTGGTGGGTAACATGGTAGCCAAAAACAGGTCTGCAGGCGTGGCCATTGTTCAAAGTGCGCAGCTGACACGACTCGTCAGCAACTGCATCCATGGCAATGCCAGGGCCGGAGTCACTGTAGACCGAGAATGCCGAGTGGAGCTCCGCGGCAACGGCATTTACGGTAACAGCTACCATGGCGTGTGCTTTCGCGGTGACGGGCAGATCGTGGAAAATGATGTGGCTGGAGATGGGGCAGATGGCATTCGGCTGGTAGAAAGCACAGATGTAAAAGTGAGACCATTTTTGGAATTTCTCTGACAAAGTTATAACTAATGATAAATAATTTAAATGATTGATTATTAATAATTTAAATAAAAGTGCTGTGTTCACAGGTTCTCAGGAATCGCGTACAATCTTTGCGGGGTTGTGCTATTTCTGTAAGGGAGAGGGTTCGAGGAGTGATCCAGGATAACCTGGTGTACCAGGGCTACCCTGACAACAATAAACCACACATATACACCGATCCACTCAATCAAGAGTGTATTGTGCTCAGCAACACTCTGCTCACATACAGGTAAATGAGATGCAATTGTGTTCAGTTAAAATATTTTGCTTTTTATATATATATACTCTTTGTTCATCAATCCTTAGACCCAACAATAGATGGGCTCTGGAAAACCCGCCGGCTCGCCCCGTCGGCACCAATCCTCCGAGCTCCGCTCCCTCGTCTCTTCCTGCCCAGCTTGCCATCAGTATGACGAGCCGAATCACTGCCACTGTGGAGAGCGGTTGCCATAATAATGGCAGCATTTTCTGTTGCATTCTATGAGGTTGATTTCGCCTAAGAAAATGTAGTTGTTGGAAAAAGCACTTTGGGATTCTGTCTTAAATGAAAAACTTCAGTACCAGACATTAGGGAAAATGGCATAAATCTGATAAGAGTTTGGGGGAAAGCCAGTAGATCTAAAACTAAGAAGATGTGCACATCAAACATTGTGCAGTCATGTTTTGTGATAGCCAGGTGCTGTAAAAAAAATAGAAATTAGCCAGAGTGCTTTAGGTAATTAGTAATTCAGTGGTCGTTTTTATCATGCTAGTGAGGTGACTGATCCATAACGTCTGAAAAATATAACGGTATATATTTAACAACTATAGTGCTACATTTTACAGAAAAACTTGTTTAAACCATTGATGTCTGATTCCCCTGCAGCACAAACTTAAAATTTAGAATAAAATCAAGACTTTACTTACATGCACATAATTGCTATATTATCCTCAAATCCCCACAGTGCACTAATTAATATCTATATATCCATATATGTGTATATGTTTTGTGCATAATAAAAGGCTAGAGTTTTGGTTAATTAGTGCACTGTGGGGATTTGAGTTCTGCTCACTCCTGGGGCAGCCCTTTTACCCAAGTTGCTATTGAACCATCAGCAAAACAGACTTCACCAAAGCATAAGGTGATATAAAGTGATATTGTTCGACTTTAGCTTGGCCCTCTTCAGAGATGCCCCCTTCTCTTGCAACCGCTCAGTAAATGGTTGAAAAGTCTGAGTGCTTATGGGTGTTTACGCTGGAAATTTTTTGAAATCCTGAGCAATTATAAAGCTACATGTATCTTCTGCCAAATGTATAGATGCAAGCAAACCTATGTATTAGACAATCTATAATTAAAAAGAATTTTTATATTAATATTCAAAATGTAACCAAATCCAACTGATGTCAAGGTTTTATCTGGCCTATTCAGTTCCCATTTTTATTTTTGCTCTTGTCCTTAAATAGTGCAATATGTGATGAAATATGACTATTTTTACTGTATGCCTTTATTTTCTATACATTTTGCACAGCCAAAATGATAAATGCATTAATCCTTTTATCCGTGCCTGGTTTTATTTTTTGGTCCGCTCGTTACATTTTCTTGCGTTTTCGTTTTTCCACACGCTTTTCGTAGCATACGAGTGGAAGCTCCAGTGAGGCCATCCTATGCTCATTGTGTAGCCCAGACTCTTCCAAACTAACAATGGTCTGGCGGGAGAGCGTAAGTCCCATTGCTTTTGCCAGCTCCAGCATCCTAAAAACAAAAACAGAAAATGTTCAGGTGCATCAAAAAAAATTTGAAGGTCATGAAAAAGGGCAATATTTGTGTCCCTCATTTTAATATATATAAAATTGTAAGTTTCCTTTATTACTTGCAATTTTGATGATAATGAAGTCCTGAAAATTCGTATCTCGGCAATTACATAAGATTAAAAATATATATTTAAAAAAATGTATGTCAGGCTTCTGCAAAGTATGTTAGTTTCTACGCACTCAATACTTTGTATGAATTATTGCATGAATGCAGCGTGGCATGAAGGCAATCAGGCATTGCTCAGGTGTAACAGAAGCCAAAGTTGCTTTGTTGTTGACTCTGGTATCCCATCCTCTTCTTGTCAACATTCTATAGATTCTCCACGGGATTCTGGTCAGGTAGGTTTACCGGCCAATTAAGCACAATGCTTATTAAACCAGATTTTAGGTGCCAGGTCCTGTGGAAGCATGAAGTGAATTGAAATTTCATCGGAGATTGCTGCTTTGACTGTAGACTTCAGAAAACACAAGCAGATGACACTGCAGCCCAAATTATTACTAACTGTAAAAACTTCACTCTGGACTTAAGGCTACATGGATTCTGTACCTTTCCGCTCTTCCTTCAGATTCTGGAACCTGGATTTTCAAAGAAAATGCAATATTTACGTTTACCTGAAAAGAGAACTTTGGACCACTTAGAAACATTCCAGTTTTTTTTCTCCACAGAGCAAGTAAGACACTTCTAAAGCTGTCTATAGGATTCATCAGTGTGTAGTGGCTCTTGGTGCGCTCTTGACTCCAGCTTCAGTCAACTCTTTGTAAAGCTTTCCCAAATTCTTGAGAGGATTTTGCCTGATGATCTTCTCCGGGCTGTGGTTATCCCCTTTCCTGGTGCCCCTTTTTTGGTACCAAAGTTTTTCCATCCACTGCATTTTACTATGAACCAGCTTTTTTGGCAATGAACTTGTGACCTACCCTCCTTTATGGAGATTGTCAGTGACTGTCCTCTGGACATCGGTCTAGTCAGCAGTTTTCTCTATGATTGTGGAGTCCACTGACTCAGAAACCCAATGCAGATGTGTTGAGGTAGTTAGCTGATTACGGTTTGACACTATGACTTTCCGATATTGAACTTTTACAATATTCTACTTTTCCAAGAGAATGAATTTTAGGGTTTTGTTATCTGTAAGCCAGAATCTAAGTTTAAGAATTAAAGTAAATAATATTATTTAAGAAATAATATTTTACACTAATATATCCATCCTGAAATAAGGGACAAAAATGTATATTAAAGAAATAAAACAAACAGATTTACTGTCCTCTGGAAATCTTGCAACAGCCAGCCATTACTGCTAAAATAGCTTGCCATAAAAGTAAGTAACATCAAGTAAACATGTAAAAACACTGAACATTTTGTGTGAGCACTACAGCCTCAATCCTCATAGGCATAGAATTCACAAGAGCTACACTTTGTTGCTGGGATCCTTTTCCCTTTTCTTCATCTAAAAATGAGCTGCTGAATGTTAGACACAGCGTGTCACTGTTCGCATTAGAATGCCTTACAGACGTCAATAGAGTTGAGGTCTGGAGACCTACTTGGCCACTTCATTACTTTACCCTCCTCAGCAGTTTTTATTTACATTGTGCTTTGGGTCTTTATCATATTTTAAAAACTGCCCCAGGTTTTTAATAATTTATTCATTTTTTTAAAGAAGGGTTGTCCATAACAAACAAATAAGTAGGGGTTCTTGTAATCGTGAACTTTCTTGGAAAACGACTGTAACTTGTAAGGTTTAGGGTGTTACTGATTTCGCTTTGTGGTACTCAAACCACTACATTTTCAAATAAGATACAAATATGAAACTAAAAAAATTTTTCGAGTTTGTGCCATCAATCTGACAAAAACAAGAACATGATGAATAGGACATGTGACTTTGTGTGGTTAAACGATGTAAAGCTCACCTGGGTGAAATATTTAGAAAATAACAGTGAATCTATACTGTTTGACTGTAAAAAAAATCTATACAATCTACACACTAACTAATTTAAAATACATCCATATTTTATTTCTGTAGGATTTAGCTTTAAGAAGTTTTATACTAAAATGTTCGCTGATATTAGAGGGGTGGGCTGGACTGTTGTGATAAACCGTAATATATATATAACACACTACAGAAGTCTGTGTATATGAACGAGGGTTTGCTTCTTAATTGCTGTGGTGCAAGTAAATAATTTCTCATCCTAATAACAAGCTGACAGGAAGAAGGTGTGTGAGAACTGACTTGGTTTCACTGATATGTAGGTCTCGGTGCAAGAGTGTGAGGTCTACTTTCTTGTCTCCGGTATGAAGCAGCAAAGCGAGGCAGTGGGATGCAATCTTGATGACCATGGAAGCAGTCACTGTGCTCCTCAGTCTAGGAGGAAATAAAATGTCCCATTAGACATTAATCTAACTTACAATATGTTGGACTGTAGTTTGTATAAAAATAATGTAGCTTTATTATCCATCAGACTCGTACACCCTGCGATCTGTGAATAGTTGAAGGTCGGTAGCTCAGTTTTTGTACAGTCGTAGTGTAGAACAATATGTCCATTGAAATTCAGCTTTAGTTTATATTTATAGCATTTCGCACACATTTTTGTCCAGTGCGACTTACATTTTTACCCCTATTGAGCTGTTAAGCTTTAAGGGACTTTTTAGGGGCCCAGGAGTGGCAGCTTGTTTATGCCAAGAATTGAACCAATCACCTTTCAGAAGTCAAAATTCCTAAATCTTCAGTTTCTATTATTTTTTTTTTAATTTATTCCTTTTCTGATAGGGAACCTTGTACATTTTACCCTGCCCAAGCTCTAAAATAAGTAAATATCCCTTGAGAGTAAGCAAATCATTAAGTAATTACATCCTGCCCCTGCTCTAATCTGTCGCATCATTAAAGGGGTTTTATATATAAGAATGATGATAGTTACTTCTTTAAATACTCATGATACCAATTAACACAAGTAATCTGATTCCTGAAAAAATAACACACAATGGTACAGAAATTAAATAAATAATAGAAAAACATTAGTGCTGACACCAAAGAAAAAAGGATCTTTTATATATATATAAAAAAAAGAAGCTCGGGTAGAAAAACTATTTTACCAGAAAATCAAATTTGCACAAACCTTCCTTTATCGTATTTCTCCATTGTGAAATTCCTCTGCACTTTCCGGAAGATGACCTGTGGACATTCATTCTCGCCGACTTTCATATAAAAAAAAAACCCACAAAAATTAATTTAACAGTACCTCTTGGTATTACAGAAAAGCCTGTTTTCAATGATGTCTAAACATTAATTAATTCATCTTCTATACACGCTGTCACGGGGGTCTGCTGGAGCCTATCCCAGCACACACAGAGTGAAAGGCAGGGGGGTACACCCTGGACAGATCGCCAATTCATCGCAAGGCCACATACACACAACCACCCGCACTCACATTCACTCCTATGGGTAATTTAGCATCAGCAATCAACCTAGTGCACATGTTTTTGGACTGTGGAGTACCCGAGTACCCGGAGGAAACCCATGCAAACTCAGCACAGAAAGAGCCGAAGCCCGGGATTCAAACCCAGGACCTTCTTGTTGTAAGTCGACCATGCTAACCCCTACGCCACCGCGCTGCCCTGTCTAAAAATTTTATATTAATTTTTTAAAACAACTTTATTCTTTTTTCTAACCCTAAAAAAGTCAAAAAGATTTCTTTAGTCTGGTCCTGAATGTAAATTTACAGCCAATACTTACGCTTGCGATTAAGTTTTTTTATTTGTGCGAGTCTGATGAGGTAAGACAGGTACCAGGCACAGCTCGCTTGCTTGTCTCGAGATTCACCTTCTATGGGGAGGGATTTTAAAATCTCTTTTACCGTTTCAGGACTAAGAAAAAAAAAAAAAAAGAAAATTTCATTAAAATCACGAAAAAAAAACCTTGTGGTACTAAATGCTGCGATTTAAATCAGAATTGCTAACAAATGTGTCATCACTGTAAGAGTACTAACTAAAGCCACAATGCTTTAGTTGAAACGTCTTACAGAAAGTTGTCGTTGCTCAGTTGGTCTTCAACATTAAGTTCAGCTAGTTTCTCCCCGAGCTTCTGAAGCGAATCCAACTCCACTGAAGACAGCACTAGTGTTACGTTTAGGAAGTCGATGAAAATGGCTCAATGTTTAGTCAAATGAATCAATACAAAACGGAGAATACCAAATGTCTGTCAATATCCTGACATGATGCTGTAGCAGAATTGTCGAGTGAGAAAATCTGGCAATGAAGTCAGTGTTCAGTTAGGATTGTGTGTAAGACACTTGAGTTCTTAAAGTCTAACCAAAACACAGACAGCATGTTTTGATGGGGTTTAGGGGCTTTGTGCACAGGGCATTATCATAATGAAACTGGGTTTGGGTCTCTGTAGCTTGGTTTACATTGTACGATATTGGCGTGATTTGAACAAATTTTTAAAAACCCTAAAAGATTCCTATAATCCCAATAATAAGTTTCCTTAAAACCTGTTAATTGCTAATTTGACACATTCGCGGAAAGCTGGGATATAGTCGTTGTGATTATTTTTTGCCATTGTCCTAAAGGTTTTCAGACAGTTTCCTGAAATGTGACTCCTACGACAAAGGTTAAACCAAGAACCTACAGGAGTGCCGAACCTTGGGAAAATGTGAAAAACAAGTCAGGGGGACAGAAAGGCAATAAAAAACATACGCCACAGATGTTTTTGTTTGCAGCTGGATCCAGTTTAGCGACAGATGCAGGTTACAGCCTGTGTGATAGATTGTAAAGCTCTGATCGAGTATTGTTTGCTTTTGATTTATGTTGACTGCTTATCGACATTTAAAGACATTCTAGACAATTGTTTGACTTTGTGAAAACAGTCTGCATGTAAATGTGCTAGTAAAGTGTCCACAACCATTTGACCACTGCGTAACCCTACTAGCCCTAGTTATTAAATTATGTTATATATTGTATATTGAATTTTTAAACGGAAAAGCTGATCGACAATTGAATAGCACTGTGGTTTGTCGAACTTTCTCGTCACCCCCCCCCCCCCATCTTTGGCTCAAAAAGGATACAACTATCTAAGGCGTAAACATCTTCCCAATTTGCTGCGTTTTTGTTACAGGGTGGGAGGAAGAGTGCAGATTTTGACAGAGCTTGTGAATCTTCTACTTCCTGCTGTAAGGCTGTGTGTGAGAGAGAAAAAAAAGGTTTTTTAGTAAACATCTTGTACATAATTCAGGGTTAAATAACATCATATACATAATACAATGCCTAGTATGCTTATAGCTGTAGTTATAGTGCAGCTGCATCACTGCCTAGTTTGAACATCTGCATCACTCCCTGCTGTGTAAAGTGAGAACAGCTAAGAAAATAACCAAAGTCTTGCTTGTTTCCTATAACGGACATCTGCACCACATGCTATATCCAAAAGTCCAGAATGTGGACGACCCTACACGCCTCTCACACTTACTTTTCACCCTCCTTTTATCCAGAAAAAAGGTACCTTCGAATTCAAGCTCTCACAACCCGAATGTGTAACAGTTTCTTCACGCATGCCATCAGGCTTTTTATTACCCAGAACTAAACTCTTTCAATTGATACACACTCAATATTATTTTTCACAGTACCATAAACAAGGAAAAATGGCAATGGTGGGGCTTAACCAAAAGCCTGAACCATTCCGGCACCACTGCCCAAAAAACCTTGTTTTAACTTTTTTTTAATAGAAAATTAATAGAAATTTATATTTACAGCATTTGCCAGAAGCCCCTTTTCCAGAGCGACTTACAACTGAGAAATTAGGGTTTTAGGGCCTTGCTCAGGGGCCCACAATGGTGCTGAAAAAGGAACCTTGATCTTTTTGGTATTAGTCCAACACTCTTACCACTAGGCCACAATTTCCTTTGTATATCTATAACTACTTATATTAGTGATATGAACACAAACAGGCAGTAACAACTTCTCTGCGAGAGCTGTACTGATGTTTAACACACGTGAACCCTCGACTCTACTGATGTTTAGGGCACTTTTTGTTCACTAATCAGTTCTCCAACACATCAACATGGTTTCATTTTACCTTCAAGTCCTTTCTGCTCTATGACATGGCCAGCAGCATGAGCCACCGCTTTCTGCAGCGTGTCGTTGCCGACCTCGTTCATCCGCCTGGAGCTCAGCGCACGCTTCTGCTTCGTTGTGCCGAAAGCCTCGATAAGCGCGTCGACCTGCAAAAACACAAAATATAACAATAAAGCCAAAACATGGAATAGTAGCCTATAGACATTTAAGAAATTTGCTTTAAATCTTCCTGGCACAAATCTGTACCCAGTCTTACCTTCTCTCTGTAAGTCTTGCTATCTTCTTTTTCAGCAGGTGTTGCGGTTTCTCCTGTAATGACCACTTAACATTAAATATCTATAAATACTAGCAACATGCTGCCTGTCTGGACTACAGCACAGAAGACCCACAACAAACATGTACAAGTTATAAGAATCTGGGGTGTGTTTGTAATCTTGTGTTTTTCTACCTGGGATCACAGGCTGCAAATTGAAAATCTGAGCACTCTGCACTTTCATCTGCATGGTAGTTTTGTCCAAGACGCCGATGAAATAACTTAAAAAAAAAAAAAAAAAAAAAGGAGTCAGAATCAAACCTGGGTCGCTTGGAGAGCAACGTACATCATATCGCCAAACATTTGTGGTCACCTGATCCATATTTGGTTCATCTCCAAACTGTTGCTACAACACAGCACACAGTTGTCTAGAATGTTTGAAGTGTCTAGAAGTGGTGTAATGTAAATGTGATTTAGTTTTGTGCATGTGAAAGATTACACGGCAGGAATTTTTTCTCTCTTATTATTACAAAAAAACTGGCCCATTTCTTTCCTTCAGAATTGTCTTATTATATACTTGGTTTACACCTGGTATATAATAATATTATATTAACCGGTATTAATGTATTCATTGGTAGAGACCTCAAAGCACTGTCTACACCGCTCTGGATAAGAGCGTCTGCTAAACGCTGCAAATGTAATTGATGGTTTAATGAAGCAATGAATAAAGAAAAATTATTACATACTTGCACATGGTGTTGCACTGTAATGAACCCGGGCCGAAGTTTTTCCCGATGTAAGACAGCCGGTCCGATTCGGCCACCTAAAATACACAGAAGCTGGATAAAGAATTTGTGGTGTCCAACACTGCTCATTTTTTTACACAGTTTAAATTTCCACACAATGTCATTACCACTATCCGGCGACGTTTCTTTCTTGGGTTTGTCTCATCGCAGTGCTTAAAAAAACTGAATTTCAGCTGGTTGGTGTTTTTTACCTGTCCGTTGGAGAATTTCACTGCAAATAAGAGGACACACACAAAGAATGATGCTGACACAAAATTACAACATTTGCATTCATTCCAGCACAACAGGTTGCCAGTCCATTACATTGACAAACACTTACTTATAAACTCTCTTAATAAATTCTGAATTGTATCAAAGATCTGACGTTTCCAGGTTTCATTAAGAGCGTAGATTTATCCTAAACACACCTATCTTACTAAAAGCACATTTATTAAAAAAATCATCTTTTTAAGACAGATGATGTCATACAGAAATTCCAAACAATAAACAAAAAGCAGGAAAAACTCTCAATTCTTATAAAATCTAATAATCTGAAGATCTCCTTAAACAGCAGAAGAATTAGGGGGAAATGTAGATAAAGAATCGATTCTGGAATCGGTTCATGAATCTGGAAATCGGGTCGTAAAGTAGTTAACGATTCCCACCCCTGGTTACTATACGATTTTTGTGACGTTGGGATTAAACGTTCTTTGTACTAATATTCTTAAAACGTCCCGTTGGCGTTTTTCGTACGTAAATATAGAAAGACACCGTTATATTTACCAAACTGGATATTTCCAGATTTTTCACATTTTAAATCAATAATTAAAACAAAATCACTAAACACTAACATTAACATATTAAGCTGTAAAATTCAACTCAATCATGTACAATTTCAGACTTTCGCTTACAATAAACAAATTTAAATATCTGATCATCTTCATAACAAACACTGTCCACTGTAGTGTAGCGTGTACCTGGGTCCTAACCCACGTGAAGATAAAAAAATCTAGATTTTAAAAACTTAATTCAACCCAAAACATAACGTAAATAACCAGACAATTATATTACACGATCTAACGTAAGTTTATTTATTTATCTTTACCAATAACAGCTTTTTCATCCCCACTTTCTTCACACGAGTTCCACGTACAGGCCGCCGCCATTGCTGCTGCAACTAAAACGTACTTAGCGGAAAAGTCTTAGCGCCTGTTTTAAAAAAACGCCTTCCTTACAAAAGTAATCTTAAAAGCACATTTTACTAATAATTACACTTAGAACACTAAGTGTATTTATGTTAAATATTTGTTCAAATATAAATACTTTTGGTGTTTTATCTAAGTCAATTTAATTAAAAACTTTTATTTTGGCGTCTCACAATCCGGAAATTAAATGCGCGTCTCTCTAGTTAAAACGTTTTCTGAAGTATTAGTTAGTCTTACATAAACATTTTTGGTTAAAATGGACTCGAGGCTAATCCCAGCAATGGCGGTGTGTATAAATATTTATTTACTTTATCCCTTCTTTGCAATTTTTTAACGATTGCTTTCGTTCAACCGCCGGGACTTGTTTTCACGTGGTAGTCGAGTTTGTTGTGGTAATTTAGGTAGCTATAAAACATGGCGTTTTCCCCTTAGTTTTTAAGCATAAACATTTTATAAGGTTTCATTAAAAGTTATTAGAATAATTATTTTCCTTTATATTTATTTACCTCAGATATAAGAAAAAAGACAACGTCAAATTCAGTGTTTCATAAAATAAACGAGGTAAATTATTTTTGGTAAGATTCATTTTTCGGATTCGATTCGTTGGTTTACGCGATAACGCGAACCAAATCAGATTCCGAATTTTTCGGTTCACTGCTCAATTTTTTTTTCAATAAAATTTCATTCATGCTTATTATACAAACCTAAATTTAGTCTAAATGATTTATATAGTCATTTTGGTCACATACATTTTTATTTCTTGTTTTATACCTGTCCTGCACGGTTTTTATTTGATTCATTCAAACGTTAAATCGACTCGCATTTGACTCATTTACGAATCGCTCATTATTACTCAGTAGCTCAGACAATAGCGCAGTTCTCAAGGTCGTTTCTGGGCACTTTACATGAAAACAGCCGCCAGTGACACTGTGCACTAATACACATTTAACTTTTGTACTTCTGGACTTCAAAGATTTGTTCCATAGCACAACTGACCTTTCATTCATTCTGTAATGTTAATGCACAATTTCCTATGTGTGTGTGCGCACATGCAGAGTTACAGGCACACAGATTTCACCCAAAGCATTGAAGACGACCCTTTAATCGATGGACCACTTGTATCCTCAAGCGATTTGGAACCGGTCATCAAACGAGAGTTTCGGAAGCTACAGACTAACTGGGGAGCCGTTTCACTGACCGTGTTGCATGTACGTATGAAAATCAGGGTGAAGTTTACAAATGCACACCTGAGTGAGGACAAGGGATTCGTCCTACTATAACATACATGTATGTTGGCCTGGAAACCCCTTAACTCATCCAAGTAGGCTTTTTCAAAGTAAAATTAATACTTGGTCATTCAGATCATTGTCTCAAGACCTGTTGGTTGCAATGGCTGCAATTGTAATCTTATTCCAGCCATACATGTTAATTTAAATAAAAAGATTATTGTCTCTTTATTACTCTTTATTATCATGTCAGTCATGCACTAAACATCCAGTCCGTCCACAATGGTTTGTGTACCCAACCTTTTCTGTGCTCTCTCTCTCTCTCTCTCTCTCTCTCTCTAGGTGGCATATGTGTGCATGTGCCTAGCTCTGGCTGCGGTGTGCTGGTTAACTGATATTCACTCTGCAGAGTGCACCGCAGCATTGAACGGGGTGAACTCAAAGACCCTGGTGTTGCTCTTGAAGGCAGGCCTGTGGCTACTGGTTTTCCTTTTTGAGAGATGTGTGCAGCATCAGCACAGTGCAGTAAGGTGTAGAGGATACTTGCGCTTTTACAGGAAAACCGCCAAGCTCAAGCACGTACCATTGCTCATACACTCTGCAGGTATACAAAGGTCTAAAAGGTTTAGTCACTGCATGTAAAATACATAGAAATCAAGACAAAAACAGATCCACTGCCTCTGAGTTGATCCAGAGCTCAGGTCATCCTCTCTGTGAAGTTGCATCATTTCAGCAAACGCAATTTTATTTTATTTAACCAACTGAGCAGTTGACGGTTAAGGGCTTTGGTCAGGAAACTTATTGTGGGAGTTTAGTGGTGCTGGGACTTGAACCTATAATTACTAGTCCAACTCCTTCACCTTCCCCCCCTAATTTTTGCATGCTCACAGTATCCATAAGTTTTTCGCACCTCAACCTGCTCTGCTCCCATTTGCTTAAGATGCACTCCAGAGAGATTAAACCTTGATAACATGGTTACTAAACAAAAGTACTATACACTTTTTTCTTTATTAATGCATACTTAGTAACCACCAATGCAACCTGTGTATTCAAAAAAGGTTTACGAATTTTTATATTGCAATTAATCAGTAAGCCTAATTATACTTTTACCTCTAAAATTAATTTTGCCCTATGCTGGGAAGTTCATTCCTCATTTACAACTTGTTTTTATTTAGGCTTGCATGCACTAGAGTGTGCCAATTCGAACAATATACCTTCAACAATAAATGTTGTTATTGTTAATCCAGGAGTTCATTTCTCCAGGAGTTTTCTACCTCAGCATCCAGTAATATTATCAATGTGATTTAAAAAAAAGAAATGATGATGATGATGCTATATGAAATAGCTATATGGAAAATGGTGGAATTGTACAAATTTGCACTTCTCCCTCCACAGGTAATGCTGCAGTGCTGATGGTAATCGCCCCAGCCTCAGTGATGGAAGTCAAAAAGGTCTCAGTCTATCTGCTGCTCATCATCCTCTGCTTGGAACTGCTTGCATCTGTTATATGTCTTCTGGTGTATGCAGGTAGTTTATGCTGTACTGTTTAGAAATTTTTTGAGTCAAAGAGGAGCATTTCAAGTCTTTGTTGCATATACATTATAAAACTCATATATACGCACACACACACACGCACACACACACTCATACCTCCCCCTCGGTGCAAACACCTCGCATTACAATACCTCAGCTACTGTCTTTATCCTCTCAAGGATCACACACCAAGCTGTATTACAATCGGTGAGAATCTATTCTCTCTCTCTCTCTTTCGCTCTCGCTACTGCCCCACCTTCATACATTTTATCTCAGCTCCTTTTCCCTTTTTATTTTTTATCTCATTCCTTCCTGGTTTTGTGCTTCGTCTGATTTGAGGTATGTGAAGCATCCAAGAGAGAAAAAAGGTAAGAATGAGAGGAATGGGATATCACTTTTTTTTTTGCCTGAGGGATTCTGGAGCTACCCCACCCCAATAAACCATAGTATTGTCTTACTATTGACACTCGCGCAAACACACACACACACACTCTCTCTCTCTCTCACACACACACACACACACACACACACACACAAGTTCTTGTATCAGCACTTGGATTCCTTTGCTGATTAGTGAACTAGAGATCGACCATGCATTAAGACACACCCTGTTTAGGTTTAAATGAGGGCTGTTGACGGATTATCTGCACGTGTGTGTAGGCAGATTAAGATATCACTGCTTCCTCTTACTACTTTTTCTAAACAAATCCAAGCCATAGTTATTTATATCTAGCATAAATTGGTTACACAAACATTACGCACCATTTTGTCTTTTTTATGCTAACGAATCCCAATCCATCTGCCCATATCTCTCTCTCTCACTCTCCCTCTGTTTCTCTTTGCCTCTTCCTAAAGGAAGGTGC
>JAOTQW010000026.1:4407998-4420655 GCA_026260075.1 Sisor rabdophorus
CACTTTTGTACGTCGCTCTGGATAAGAGCGTCTGCTAAATGCTGTAAATGTAATGCAGCATTAGTATCTCGGTGTATCACCATATTGCTGGTCATAGTAGCTCTAATATCTGCATGCAGTCATGCTTTCTTTCTTCTTTGGCTCTGAACCTAAACCCACTTTGGAATCACAAAGGCCTGCATTTGCAAATGCGGGCAATTGCAAGATTCTGTACACAGAATGGGAGTAGGGGGTTCTTTAGCATAGCCATTTTGGAATACCAATCGCCGAAAGGAGCTCATTGTTTGCCTTCTGGGCCAGTATTTAGAGGGTGTGCATGTGTGTGTGTGTGTGTGTGTGTGTGTAGGCATTGGTCTTACGATTAAATGTACCCATTGTGGAATGCGTGCACAGTAGCACCAGTGTAAGGAATGGATTGTCAGTGCCAGGCCGACTCAGGCCACTCTGGTGCAGCTGGACTCATGACTGACACAAAACCTCTTCTGATTCGGGTTATATGCTAGCGCACTGACACAACCGTCCAATCACACACTGCGAACAATTGATGCTCTGCCGATTCTTGGTTATATTTAAGTTGTAAACTTTTATTCAAGTGAACCATGCTAGCATGTCCGGCATTGCATTTCTGTCGGGGTACTAGTTCATCTCCAACATCAGATGAGCAGCAGGAGTAAATGGTCCCGCTGAAATTTGTGAATCCTCAGTTTTAGTAACAAAAAGTGACAGTAGCATAACATGCACGCAGCGCTAGTACGAACCAACTCATCTGTTACCTAGGTTACCGCTACCCCAACTACCAAGCTAAGGCCCACAATATATTGTTTCAGCATCTGCATTGCTGAGCCCTAGCTTAGTAGTTGGGATCGAGCACAGCTTTAGCCTTGGAGATTTAGGGACCTGCAACAGTGACAGAATAGCAGTGCTAGGCTTAAACCAGAGTCGTTTAATTAACATTAAACTATACAGATTCTTTATCTCAAGCCCATCAAGTGCAATATTCGGACACGATTGTAGGGTAATAGGAAAGAAATTGTAATGAAAATAAGGGCAAAAACTCTAAGGTTTTACTTCATTGTTCATTGTCGTTCTTTTTGTGGAATGTGAGGACAAACGACAAAGGTCATAGTGCAGGAAGGTGTACCAGCTCATACCGCTCATACTGGTGTATGCCACTTAAACAATGTCTGTCCTAGGGTTGTCACCAGAATACCAGACAGACTCCAGATCTGTGTTAGCTTCAAAAGTTTCGAAACTATAAAAAATTAGGGCAAAATAATAGAGAAAACTGACATTGTGATTATTTCCTTTTAAGCTACTGACACTTTATTGCCAAAGTTTTGTGATCACCTGACCAATTGTGGTTCCTCTCCAAACTGTGGATGCACAAATATGAAAGCACACAGTTGTCTAGAATGTTTTTGTATGCTGACATGAGAATGACCCTGAACAAAAAGCCCCTGAGCTCCATTATCACATGCTGTTATTCATTCATTTATTCATTCGTCTTCTATATCTGCATATTTCCTAACTTGGGGTCACGAGGGTTTGCTGGAGCCCATCGCAGTGCATGTGGAGTAAGAGGCAGGGGGACACGCTAGACAGGCCGTACTCACACTCATTTCTATGGGCAAAGTCCTGATCTTACCACCACTGAACACCTTTTGAATGAACTGGAACACCCATGACACCCCAGATCTCCACTGATGTCAAATTTTTACAGAATAGTGGATATTAATCTAATAGCAAAATCGAGAGTAAATCTGGCATAAGATGTTCAAAAACACCTATGTTAGGTTAGGTAAACACAGTCATTTGGCAATCAAGTATAAATTACAGTAAATTCACCCAATAACTTTCATTCATTCATCTTCTATAAAAAAAATAAGCACAATAAATTGTTCTTTAAAGCCACAAAAGAGAGGTTTTTTGCAGCCGAATGCTGTAAACTTGCTTGGAATGTATGCACATGAACAGGACGTAAATCATGGGACGTAAACTTTGTAATTATTCGACTGCAGTGTCGTCAGCTCTAATCCGGACTTGATACTGCGTACTCGTAATTTGACCTCTGCATTGTAAAGCCGATGCTGAAACGATATATATCGTGCAGCCCTTAACGAAATGGATACCTATGCTAGGGGAAATCAGGGTATCAGACCAATGACACAGCGTTTTAGCAAGCGTTTTGTGTGATGCAAGGGGGGCCTGGCAGATGTGCCTCGGGGGAGTGACCTTTTTGCAAATGCTAGAGCTTACAGAAATTAGACAATTCTCAAATTCTCTATAGATCAAGCATCTCCTAAAAAGCATAGCATAATGAGATGTATACTTATTCAGTTACTGGTTAATGTTATTCATTCATTCATCTTCTGTATCCGCTTATTCCCGAACTTTCTAGGGTCACACAGGTCTGCTGGAGCCTATTCAGGCGCACATAGGGAGAAAGGCAGGGGGGTACACCCTGGACAGATTGCCAGTCCATCGCAGGGCCACACACACAACCATACGCACTCACATTCACTCCTATAGGCAATTTAGAGTCACCAATCAACACACCAATTATTTGGAAAAGTGGAACAGGTGTTGTATTTAGAAGGTCATGCATTATGTTACTTCTTCACTTTATCAGCAATATTTTATTGGGCCTTGTAATACCAGTTAAAACTAATTTTCTACAATATTCATCATGACAGTTAAATCCAGTAAAAGGTCATTCCAAGGCTAAATCAGTGGAAAATGTGGGTAATACCAAGTCATGCATGAAAACAAATACTGTGTGTGTGTGTGTTTTCAGGAGTTTGCAGCCTGGGTGAATGACACAGACGAACATGGATTTGTGGTGGTGTCATTTGGCGCAGGAGTGAAGTACCTCTCTGACGACATTAGCTACAAGCTGGCAGGAGCACTGAGACGTCTACCTCAGAAAGTCATCTGGAGGTAGGACTATCAAAGCTCCACCATATTTCTTATGGTTTCTAACTTCAATTAAACAAACGAATAAAAACCCCAGGTGACGACAACAACAACTGAAAACCACAAATGTAGCCTATTTTAAATGGTACAACATTAGATACTAGGTGGAAAGAAGATAACTGTGTCTTATTATTTCATAACTATTGATGTGATTGGCTTTTTGTCTCTACATCGTTGCTCCAGTTTTTCAGTGTTTGAGAGACTTTTTTATGAACAGATTTCACCACAGCATCTCAATGAAAGTCTGGTAACTAATTTGTCCATTTTTTCCTGTAGCCATTGAACTGATTTGATCTTTGCCCTGGTCATTGGACCCATGTTTCACCCTAGCGTAGTGGCCTCACATTAGAGTTCAATGACTTGAGTTTCCCAGTGTTGCAAAAACAAGCCCTATCCCTCTCCACTACCACCTTTAACTGTTAGTATGAGTTATTTTGTAATGATATAATAGATGATTCTTTTAAAACATGATGCTGAAGAACACGAAGACCAAACCTTCTCCAAATTCTCCACCTTGGTCTTGTCTGACAGGGATTCCATTTCAGGTGCCAAAACTACTTGTGGTTCTATTGAACATTAACTAGTTCCTGTGCATTCTGGGTAGCTCTGCAATTGAATCCACCATTTTTCTCAAATGTTTTTTGTTTGCCGACTGCTAATGTGTTAACGTGTCCCATTTACCAACCCAAATTACTGTAAGCCTGTGAGAGCAATTTTCTGATTTTTTTTTTCCAAAAGCAGATTTTTAAACAAGACGCAAGATTGGTGTGCAATTTTTGACCTAATTTGTACAATTATATTGCACCAAACTATCTAAAACTGGCAAAAAAACAGCTTGTCCAAACTTTAACATGCTTACAGTGGCTTGTAGTAGAGTTCCCAGATGTCCTACTACTTCTGCCTGGATTCTGGTGTTTAAAGGAGCTTGGTGTCATGTGCCATGTGTCATGTGACAATATCAACATGATGGACGTAGTATGTCTGATTTTATTTATACTACTCACAATCATCTGTTCAACAGTTTTACTTACAGTGCACACAATACGTCCATACTTGGAAACACAACTTCTGGCAACTTCTTGTTTTAAATACATATTTAAGTCTGTCTAATAATATTCTTATTCTCAATTGGCTGTACAAATGCGTGTAGTTAATCATGTGTATGAAGACAAGAAATGGGACAGTGTGTGTACAAGAAAAGCAAGCAGATTATTTTGCAAAAAAAACTAAAAAAAAATTGAATAGGGTCAGAAGTCATTGGTTAGATTACTTTTACATACAAAGCCAAAGGTAAGCACAAGGTGACCTCAAAGCCAAAGGTGAGCACAAGGTGAACACAGAGTCCTGAATCATATCATCGGATCTGCAAAAGCATGTGAAATGTTTTTTCACAGGCCTCCCTAGGGGTGGCCTAGTGGTTAAAAGTATTGGACTGCTATCAGAAAGACCTGGGTTCGATTTCCAGCAGCACCAAGCCACCACTGTGGGCTCCTGAGCAAGGCCCTTAACCCCCAATTGCTCAGTTGTAAGTTGCTCTGGATAAGGGCGTCTTTCAAATGCTGTATATTTACCTAAATGCTGTAAATGTACCTAACAGTACCTAAAAACATACGTGGCCACCGCTCATCTTTATTAGTATGTATATAATAAGAATCCCGGCTGTAAATGGTAAAACCAGGACTACTGTATAGAAAAAAAATAGGAAGCAAAAGCATAAAGCCACTGCGAAATGATTTGAGCGCAACGAAAAAAAATAAATAATAAATAAAATGTAAAATAAAATATATGTATAAATATACTTTATATAAGTAGGAGAAGTTCAAGATTAGGTTGCAAGTGTATTACAGGGCAACAGAGATAGACTGGTGTGATGGACTGCAATGCTGTAAGGCAACAGTGCTAAACACTAAGCCACCACTTTGCCATTTTAAGCTTTTAGTTGTCTAAAAAATTTAAACATATAAATTCATTGTTGCACTTAAAAAATGTTTCTACATTAAAACTATTTTTTTCAATAAGCTTATCATTTCCTTTGAATCTTATTGATTTGTTTAAAGCAACTTTCCTTATCAGTATCACAGTATCAGCATACATTATTATTCTCAACCCCCTTGATTATCTTGGGAAAATCGAATTCTGCATGACTTGTATGACTTATGGAACATACCAAATCTCTCATAGGGGTTTAAGTGTTCCAACAATGTTTATTTTGCATACAGTCTTTTAATGATGGATTATTGGTTATTGTACCAACATGGCGTCATTTGTTAGCTGTCACAGATTTTTAAAGATGGACACAGTCTCAGTGTGGTGGCTTGTTCCTCGTTACACCAAGTCCCTCGATATCACCACTATCTGGCATCTGTTTTGAGACAGTTGCATAGCGATCGTGATTGTTTATCATCTTTTGGAATAAGCAGTCTGTCGTGGCAGCACCTCAGGGAGAATACGCAGGTGCAGGTCCCAGAGTTTTGTACCAGAATAACCAAAGACCTGCATCCAATGACAACGAAACCCCTATTCAGATTTGTTTGTGTTGTCTTAAACCTTTTGCGCCTGCCAAAAATTTCAGCATGAAAAATGAAAAGATATTATTACTAAAATGATTCCACTTTGTGCTTTGGTCTGAGTCCCGAGTTAATTCATCACCATAAACACTGTAAAAATATGTGGTATGGTCCAAGGCTTGATTCGGATTGGTCTGGAGGTGTTACTGTTTAACACCCAGCGTTAACCCTGTCACATGACCAACCCACCTAACTACGGAAAAAGGTTACCACACTTTTTTTTTCGAAAAGTGTGAAGAAGTTAATTATTACCAAGTAATAAAACTGCCAAGCTCACCTTACTGTTTGGAAGAGGCGAGGCAGTTTCGAATGTGAGACCATAATGATGTAAGAGCTTAATGGGAAACCGACAGACCAGAATTACTGCACTTAAGACACAAAGTCAGCCAGAAAAGTGTCATGCTGCACCAGTAAACTGACAATAGATGTCAATCGGTCTCCTCTCTCACTCCTTTTTCGGACATCTACATCATGCTGTAGTGAAAACGGCCCGCTGATCACGTGGTGGAGACTTGTTTTGCTTGCGTAGCTGAATCTTGCCTGTTAATCACGATTTGATCTTTTTAAAAACTGCCGAGTGTGTACACTGTAAACAACGGATAAACACACCTCTTAGCTTATTGGCCCAGCGCTCTGTCCCTTGTAGAGTCTGCCAATGCACTGGCAACAGGATCATGTGACCCTTTTAGATGTCAATCTTTCTTCTGTTCTATGCAGGTTTTCTGGAGTTCCCCCAAGGAACCTGGGGAACAACACAAAGTTAGTGGATTGGATGCCACAGAATGACCTGTTGGGTGAGTACATTTACACACACACACCCACACACACACACAGGTATGATGACCTTCTTCATCCTCCTGATGGGATTTTTTTTCCGATGTGTTGCTCTCCCGTGTATATGTGTGGACCTGTGTGTGCACCTGTGTGTGTGTGTGTGTGTTCGTTTGGGAACAAAATGTTCCCACATGGATACAGGTATTGGACAGGTTTTACTATATAGGGACATTATTTCTGGTCCCATAAGGCATTAATCAGTTAGATTACTAATAATATCAGTGTATGGCTCTCATAAGGATAAAAAGACTGTGTGTGTTTGTGGCTGTGTGTGTGTGTGTGTGTTTTGTGTATGTGTGACTGAGGGAAACCGGCTGAGTTTTTTTTTGTGCTTTCTCTCGCTTAGAGCAAGTCTTTTTTAAAGGTGGCATGTGTTCCTCTGGTTCCTCTTGTATAGAAAAACTCTTAAAAAAGCTTAACTGGTGTTTGAATTGCCTCCTGGTTGCCAAACACACACCAACACACATCAACAAACACACAAACACACACTGTGAGGCTTGTTACCCAGCCTTTAAGCTAATTTTCCTGGTTTTGAATATACAGCCTGCAAAAAAGGCACGAGAGAGTCGAGACAACTAGAGTGAGGAGAGTGAGAGATCAGTATAACAAAAAGAGAGAGAGAGAGAGAGAGTGAGAGAGAGAACATGAGAGAGCAAGAGCGAGCAATGAAGAGAGTTAGAGAGATGAAGAGGAAGCAATAAAGAAAATGCAAAAGAGAGGGAACGATAAGAAGAGAGATTAACAGATAAGGATAAAGAGACAAAGGTTTATTTTTACAAATTCTATACACTTACATACAGAATGTAAAAACAGATATATAAATACATATATAAGGCAATATATATATAAGATAAAGGCAAAGAGACTGAAAACTATGCCAAAGATTTTTTATTGGAACATTTGGTCTTGAAATATAGACAGACAGCTGTTTTTCTACTAAAAAAGTCACACAATGTATACAGAAATATATATATACAGAAACAAAGAAATGGCATCGCAGTGGTTATCACAGTCGCCTCACAGCAAGAAGATCCTGGGTTCAATTCCCGGGCAAGGAGTCTTTTTGTGTTTGATTTTGCATGTTCTCCCTGCGCTTGCATGGGTTTACTCTGTGTTTTCTGGTCTCTTCCTATAGTCCAAAAACATGCACATTAGGTTGATTGGTGATTCCAAATTGGCCATAGGAGTGAGTGTGTGTGTGTGTGTGTGGCCTTGTGATGGACCGGCGACCTGTCTTGTGTCTACCCCTGCCTCTCGACCTTTGTGCGCTGGGATAGGTCTGAGTTAAGGAAGAAAGTGACTAGGGAAGATGAATGAATGAATAGGTTTAGAACTTTGCTCTGATTCAGGAGGTCAGGCAGTAAAGTTGTTTTAGCCGAGGAACAAACCAAAGTGCCTCTCAGCGAGAACAGCGTTAGGGAGGAGCCGCATTTGTTTAGAGTTTGAGTTTCAAAGCAGCTCAGAATTTCCTGTACAAATGTTGAATTCTGAGCTTGATGTTTAGGCACGACGGGATAAAGAATTATTTTAGATGATGTGGCTTTAATCTTCCCCGTGCTAATGGGTGTGGTTACCTCCAGCATGACCCCCATGGCCGAGGCACCCAGGCTCACTCTAGTGATGCTATGATCTCATCGGATATGGAGAAATAGTGTTTGTCCTTCGAGTGTACATCCTGGGGCCTTATAAAAACATTGACACTCAAAGTTTGTGTTTCTTTCACTGCAACCCCCTACTTTGTGTTCTGGTACCAAGTCAAGCAGAAGAGCTGTTTTACAAGTCAAATGGCCTTCCTCCTACATTCAGGAAGAAAAAGCGTATACTGACCCCAAGTGAATACAGGAACTGTATCGAATGTAATAAAACGTTTCTCTCTTCACTTGTTAGGACACAAAAACACAAGGGCGTTCCTGAGCCACGGGGGCCTGAACAGCATCTATGAGGCCATGTACCATGGTGTGCCTGTGGTGGGGGTCCCGCTGTTTGGCGATCACTATGACACCATGACGCGAGTGCAAGCCAAAGGCATGGGCATCATGCTGGAGTGGAAAAAAATGAGCGAAGAGGATCTTTACGCGGCCATGATCAGCATCATCACTGATAACCGGTAACACATACCTTAACACCCGCGCTTTCACACTCACACCTGCACACACGCTTTCACACCCACACCTTTGCATACACAATTTCGTGCACACGCTTTTACACATCCATTTTTATACTTCCACAAACGTTTTCACACAAATACAAAAAATTGTGTTACACACACACACACACACACACATGCTTCCATGCCCACATTCACACAAGCTTTTACACACACCCTCACACACGCTTTCACGTTTTCACAACCAGGCTTCCACACACACACACACACACACACACCCTCACTCACAGGCTTTCATGCACACGTTTTTACACACACTTTCATACACACATTGCACACTTTTATACACAGGCCCTCACACAGACCTTTGAACAGATTGAACTTCAGAGAATAATAGGAGTCAAACGGGATAAAGGTGTCCTCATTCGACACACACAGGGTTTTTTATTCTATATTCAATCAGAGCGACTCTGGTTTAAAGTCTCCTGATGAGAGGAAACCAGTCTGTGTCCTTGCTGGCTGAATATTTACACAAGCATGACGTGTATGTAAACAGGTCAAAGGAAGAATAGTGTAAAAAAAAGGTTTTACAGCAGTGTGAATATCTAAAGCAGTCTTTGTTAAGTTCAATCATGTGTGTATACGTTTACTAGATGAATCAATTATTTTTTATTGCTTATGATAACTAAACGAGGAAGGCAGTTGCCTCACAGCAAGATGGTCCTGGGTTCAATTCCCGGTTTAGGGGTCTTTCTGTGCAGAGTTTGCATGTTCTCCCTTTGTTTGCGAGGGTTCCCTGGTTTCCTCTCACAGTCTGGAAACATGTACGTTCTAAATTGTGTGTGTGTGTGTGTGTGTGTGTGGTGTGTGTGTGTGTGGTTGTTTATCTATATGTGGCCCCGCGATGGACGTCCTGTCCAGTAGATACCCTTGCCTTGCACCCTATGTGCACTGGGATAGTCAATAGAGTTAGGCAATAAGCAGGTATGGAAGATGAATGAATAAATTTTATATTGATTTATTGTAAACAAAGTTATTGGAAAATCTCTATACAATCAATAATAATAAACATTATAGTGACATTGCTTCATTACAATTATTAATAATAGATGCAAAACTTATAAAATATTATACTTGTTCATTCATTAAGGAATCTAGTAACAGGTCAAATCCTGTGCGAAAGCTGCTCCACCTTTCTCCAACTCCATTTTCCGTTTTTATTGTAAAAGTTTTTTTCTGATTAAATAATAGGAATAAACACTTGAAAAATCAAGTTTCAAATATTAGTTGTTGTGCTTTAGCTAAGGACTTACGTCATTAGGTTAAATCAGGGGGGAAGGCAGAAATGTGATGGTCTGGCGCCTCCACGTGGTGAAAGAGAGCAAGTGCACTTGTGTGAGTGATACTTGAAAGGTTTGTTTGAAAGCTGCTTTACTGACGTGGCAACTAAAAGACAAAAGATTAAAAATGTAGGAAGATAAAAAGAATTACAGAGTTGAAATAAAAATATGCTCTTTTATTTCAATTTTATTTGGTTGTCAGGGCAGTATCCACTCCTCCCTCCGCCTAACTTTTTCTCTTCTCCTTTTCACCTGCGTCTCTTCCAGGTATCGTGAAAAAGCCCTCAAGCTGTCTGAGATTCACAAAGATCAGCCTGGCCATCCAGTGACACGTGCCATTTACTGGATCAGCTACATCCTGCGGCACCGCGGCGCAGAGCACCTGCGCTCGGCCGTCTACACCGTCCCTGTCTACCAGTACTTCCTGCTGGACGTCGCTGCCATCCTGTTGGTGGCTTTCCTCCTCATCTGCTACTGCACATACTGCATAGTTCGGCTCGTCCGCTCCTGTTTGTGGAGACGGCAGGTTTCAACGGAAAAGGCCAACGGACACTGTCACAATGGCATCGCAAACGGCAAACACAAACGCAACGGCCACGTCAAGAGCCTCGACAAGAAGCTGAAATAACAAACCGTACGCAGACATGTGAAAGGAATAGACGCTGAAGCTACACTAAAGAGGAACAACTAACGAACTGCCACATGCCACAAGGAAATAAACACAGTCAAACAGACCTACAACATGAAGAAAAAATGAGACAGAAGCGTGAGCTGAAAGCCAAGCGGAAGCCTTCGGTCCAGAGTCTGATTCCTTCCATCGTTCATTCGGAGCCAGTGAACGTTGGTGTGTGATTCCGAATCTTGACTCCATCCTTGTCTGAGGAAAAGGTTTAACGCTTAAATTTGAATAACAGGCTGCCCTCCTGACGATGTCTCGAGTTTCAAGCGTCTATATAAAATCTTTATTTATTTTAATGATTCTTTTTCACTAATCTTAAAGCTAAAATCTTTTCTTGTTTTTACCGCTCCGATTGATGCTCGTTTCCTCCTTGAAATAGGCATGCTAGCTGTCTGTAGAAGGATTAGAATGATGGTGGGCTTTAGTTGGAAAGTCAGCTATACGTGTGCAACCGAGTTCCATGATCACAGTTTCTCTTCCTGGCTAATTGAACAGCCTCCAGAAGTGAAGAGTGTGATGCAGCGGAGCTTTATTACTCGAGCCATCCCTTAAGTTCGGAAAAGTTTAGAATCCAGAATCTACCTACTGTCCAAGGGGAGACCCAGCTGGACAGTGAGGTGTTTTAACTCTTTCACATCATCGGCTTTGCATCTTTCCAAGTTATTTTCATGTCCTAGTCCAGACTAAATAGACCATAAATCAAACCATTATATCCGCTGCAAACCACCGTCCGAACCACCTTCATCAAACAATTTACCTAAAAAAAATGCAATAGGTAAACCCATGCTGCCAATCTTTATTCTCTGGAAAAAAAGCCCGCCTGCCTACTCCAATCCGAACCGTTAAAAATTTAACCAGACGAAGATTCATGCTTTTATTTTTGAGGATATCCTGTCTTTGATAAAAAAAAATTCCCACAATGCAGCCTTTTGTCGTTCTTGTCGTCAAACTCCCTTTTTTCTAGTGTCTGTGTGTGTGAATGAATAAATAAAACAGGTTTTATTGATCATGTGTAGAAAAACACATGTACATCCTCAGAGGCCTTCTATTATACATCTTTGGTACTGTAGTTGAAATCCCATAATGCACCACGCCTCTGTGGAACCAACGTTTTCCTGCTTTTATTTTATTGAGCTGTGATCGATTTATCAGTTTGTTTGTTTGTTGGTTGTTGTTTTTTTTTTTACAGCTGCTGCTTTAAAAAGTTCCAATAACATTTCACACAAATCCGAAACGATTTGTCCTACCCCCACCCGCTCAACAACCACCCCTCCTTTCCCGAGACGTTGCACACGCACCACAATACGATGAGAAATTCTTTCTGGCTATGTGGCATAGTTAAAAAAAAAAACATTCCATGTTGACTTTTACAGTTATGTGTATTTTATTTGTCTTCTTGGAATGAGCTGTAATAAAAAAAGCAGATAACAGAAAGACTAACAATTAAATTAAAGTAAAATAAAAAAAACATGTAAATAACTCAAACTTTCAGCCAGTTTCACTGTGAGCTTTAAGCATTTTTGCCGGCCGAGCACTGTTCCTCTAACTACATACATACTTGAATATTGTACTGTACATGGCTGCAAAATGGCTGCAAATGCTGATAGGCTATGACTGGAGAAACGGCGACTCTGTCGAACCTATTTCTCTCTTCAGCCAGCACTTTCTGATTATATGTCTGGGTCAGAATTACAGTATTAATAGATGCCTAATAGCAGAAGGAATAACTACTTGCTTAAAATAGTGGAAGATAAGTGTGTATCTGCAAATGTGTGTGTGTGTGTGTGTACACGTCCAGTGCATTCTTTATGCAGCTAATTTAAAACACAAGAATATTTTTTATTTCTCATCCCCTTTATTTCTGTATCTTCACTATCAGAGTTCATACCTGCTTACAGGTTGTTGTTGTTTTTTTTTTAATTAGGTAATGATTGAAATATTTTAAGTGTCTATAGCGTGTCTGTCGTAATGTAAATATAGTTTGTAAACAAAAAATACTAATGTAAAAAAAATAAATATTTTGTTTGCCGAAAATGTGATCTGAGAGCCGTTTATTTAGAAATGAATTTCGGGTGTTATGATCAGTTTATGGGTGGCGCGGTGGCGCAGTGGTTAGCACTTTCGCCTCACAACAAGAAGGTCCTGGGTTCGAATCCC
>JAOTQW010000026.1:4511415-4524495 GCA_026260075.1 Sisor rabdophorus
CCAAAACACTGGATCCCAAAGCCGTGTTTCAGAGGACAAAGGTGAGAAGGGGAGAAATGTGTTGTCGTTATACAAAAGGATATCTTTTTTTTCCCCAGACTATTGCTGAAAATAAAGAGTAAAATATTAGTGGTCATAGTGGTTAAGGTGTTGAAATGTTGATCAGAAGTTTGTGGGTTTAATTGCCAGCTCCACCAAACTTCCACCGTTGGGTCCATGTGAAAGGACATGAACACTTAACTTAAATGTTGTTAGCACGGTCGCTTTAAAGCAAGAAGGTTCCAGGTTCGATTCCTAGGCAAGGAGTCTTTCTTTTTGTAGTTTGCATGTAGGTTGCATGGATTTCCTCCCATATGCATGAAATGGACTGACTACCTTCCCCTGCCTCTCTCATTCTGTGTGTACTGGGATAGGCTCCAGCAGACCCCATTACCCAAAGCTAGGAAATAATATAGAAGGTGAATTATGAATAAATGAATGAAAATAGTATCTGCCAAATTTCCAATGTAAATGTAAAATGTTCACTGTATTCTTAACAAATGACTTAGAGTAATGTATCACACAGCTGTAAAGTGTTCCTTTTATCTGCCAACTCAGAGCGAGCAAGCCAATTTCCACTTACCTACCTTTTTTGTGTTCCTTTTGTTTTTGTTTAGGAGCACTGCCTGATGGGTATTAAAGGTATGGTGCGACGCAGCAGAGATGGAGACTTTATCCATGCCAACGTGGACATTGACTTGATCATCACAGAAGAGCCAGAGATGGGTAACATCGAGAAACCTGTGGAGATTTTTCATATCATCGAGCACTTTTGCCTTGGACTCAGACGCCTCCATCTTTTTGGCCGAGACAGTACCATCAGACCAGGTTAATCCCTTTTTATTTATTTATATATATATATATAATTTTTCCTTTTGCACAACTGTTTTTTATCCTTTTTTAATAACATTTTTAATAACATTCATATTACATAGGAAAAGAGTAAACGAAAACATAAAAAAATTCAAGAAAAAAAGAATATTCATGATAAATAAAGCAAATTACAAATGGGGAAAAATAAAGTTTTCATAGAACAAAAAAAAGAGGAATAACTTGACCAGTGTTATCCAGTTAACTAGTAAGACAGAAATGATACAACACCCCAGATAAATCAAAGATGATCAATAAAGTGCGGTTACCTATAAATATTTTCTTTTTTTTTAAGAGGCAACAAATCTCTATAATAGATAGATAGATCGATAGATCGATCGATCGATCGATCACATCAAAACAGCATCTCTGGAATCTGACATCCTGCAAAGAAATTCCAGCAGAAACCATCCAAACACTGACAACTTCCATGGATGCAAGAATTGTGAAGCTGCTATCCAAAGCTCCTATGTCAAAATGTCATTTGGCCTCAAGATATTTTTGATGGAAAGAGCTTTTGATTTCAGCAAATATAACCTTCAAATGCTTGCAGTTTAACTGTTGACTATTTTCACTTGTTTACAACAATAAAATATTTAGAAATCTCATTGTGCCTAATAATTTGGATCAGTACATTAGGATTTTCACCTCACAACAAGAAGGTCCTGGGTTTGAATCCCGGGCAAGGGGTTTTTCTGTGGGGAGTAACAGAAAAAAGTAAAAAGTCTCAGCAGATAAATGAATTGAAAGTGTAAGTTACCTCACTTTTCCTGGAGATGGGCGGAATACAGAAACTGAAACTATATACCTTTCTGATGGAAAGTCAGTTTGATTTGACACTTTGTTGTATTTAATATCATGTCAGTAAAGTTTTTTCTTCTTAAAATCTGTGGGGGAGAACAATAAATGGCATCTAAAAAAGCCAGGTTTCCAGCAAAGCCTGCAGTTGTACATGCTCCCCATGGTATCTTCAAGCAGCCCAGATACAAATCAGATGGGGTCTTTTCTATCCTCACCTTCTTCCAAAATGTTAGTACTTCACAGTTTAGCCCTTCTAGATCTGTTCTCAAGATCACCAATTTGGTAGAGATGAGTTTTGTGCTATTAAGGATTTGATTGTTGCAGCATTTTTCTAAGTTTTCGCCAACCTCTACTTTAGTAGACATAAGACTGTGTTGAAACAAACTGTCTCACGTAGACAGATGTTGTACTTTGTTCTGCTTAAAGTTGCTTATTTCTGTTTCTGTAGTAAGTTTAGTTTCTCCATTGAATGTTGTAAAGCAATTAGATTTAAAATCATTTTTAAAAATGCTTTTGTGTAATATCTTTAAAAGGAGTGTGGCTAGGAGGTTCCACTAACTGAAAGTCCCTGAATTAATTTAATGATACATTTTTGTGTGTGTGTGTGTGTGTGTGTGTCCCGTTTGTGTAATTTCCAGGTTGGCTAACCGTCGGACCTACGCTGACCAACAGCAATTTCAACGCTGAAGCCTATTCCGCTCACTTCTCCGGCTCCCACCTTTCCGGCTGCACAGAGGACATTGAAAGACTCCGGCCCAAATCTCCGCCACCTAAAACCGACGGGGGGAGGGGGGCTCCACGAGGGGGACGTGGCGGAGTGGCAGGAGGGCGAGGTGAACGTGGTCGTGACAGGAACCTACCAAACTTTCGTGGAGAGCGGGGTGGGTTCAGAGGGCGTGGCGTGCCGCACCGTGGGTTTCCACCACGATAAATGTACATTTTTATAGTGTTTTTTTTATATATAAATATGTGGACACATAGCTGATATATTTTTTTAACAGACCAGCATATTAGTGTTGTTTGCCCACCAACTTTTTTTCCAGATTATACCGTGAATGTGACAGACAGTGGCTTTTATATTCACACATCTTCAATTTTAAACAGTATAAGGACCTTGTTCAGATCTACATAAGTGCTGGTAGATTTATTTTGTTAGAGATTGGATGTAGTGATTTTTTTTATTGATTTTATAGTTACTTTTTAATTAGGTTGTTTTTTTTCCTTCACAAAAAATTCCATGTACACTTAAAATTAGTAACAAGTCTGGCTGTCATCTGCGTCATCTGGTCTTTCGTCTCTTTCTCTATAAATAAACTCACTCAAGTTTTAAACGTGGTAAGATTTTAATTCTCAAAACTTAAATTTATCTCTGTCTTGTTAGATTTTTCTTTAGAAAATTAATCGATGGGCCCATAAGGCACTGGCCTTGGTATTGTTAGTAAATAAAATATAATCTTTTTTAATATAATTCATGTATTGTCTGTGTATGTGGGAAATTAAATGGTTAATTAAATAAATAAATATATATATTATGTGACCTATAGAAACGGCTCATTAGAAAAGAAGATGCAGGCTTTATTGAATGAACTTAAATAGCGACCCTCTATGGTCATGATGAGCAGAAAAGAGTGACAAAACACACAAGCCAAAAATTCAATGTTATGCCGTAAAACAGCTAAATACTATGCTGGGTTACTGCGAACACTGTTTTCATAGTAAACTGGTGAGATTTTTTTCCTAATCTGCTATTCGGTTTCCTGCTATTTTGCGTTAAACATAGAAATTCAATCACTTCATAAGCTCACATGTATTCAAATCACAACAATGGTTCACAATTGACTCGGCTCATCAACATGAGCCGACTCTTTCTCCTCGTACAATTTTTGCTGCACTTTCTAAAGATAATAGCATAACTAAAAGTTGCACCATGTTTATTGAAACCCCAAAGACATCCATCAAAAATGTATTAAATATAAAATACTTAACGCGCTTTTTAGATGTGTGAATCGGTTCATCCATACGATTCAGTTGACTCATTCTTTGATAAATGGCTGCTAGCTATATGGCTAACAGTTAGCACACGATGGGACATTGATGTCTGTATGATATTTGAGTTACAGGCTAAATGAATTAGACGTCCAGCTATTGTAGACCATTTATTTATTAATATTATCGACTGATTTCCGTTCTCTCTACTGAGTGAGTGTCCGACAACTTCACTAGTTGCCGGACTAATGTCGGCTAAGTAGCCAACTACACCGAGGGATTATCGTGTACTCGCGAAGGTAAACTGGTTTGGCTTTGGAGTTTAGCTTTTGTAAGAACCAAAACAGCATGTGGGAATTTTAGTCAGGTTAGTTAATAATAAAATGCAATTAGTTAGGCTAGCTAAACAGCTAACTAGCCCATGGTGTAGCATAGGTTGCTAGGTAACCTGCGGTCGGCTAGACATGTTAGTCAATGTGCTAATTTCCTTAGAAATTTCCCTTGGTAGCACACGTTTTTTGCCATCGCATATTCTTTTAAATGTAGGTCACAAATGTGTTTCTGGTAAACAAATAATTTTGAATAACTTGGAGTAAAATATGATTATTTTTAGACATGAAGCTAAACGAGTATTAATAGGTATATGACGTCATAATATACAAATTGTTACTATTTTTGCACCGTTGTGATGTTATATTCCGCCACTAGAATCGATTTTAATGAATAGTGTTGATTATTTTAATAAAATAAAATTTGGGCCACCAATTTAACTGATTGGAAGCTTTTTTTCCTAAGGGAAAGGAAAAAAGGTTTAGGTTAATGTTTTTACTTTAACAGAATAAACCCTTTTTTTTTAGACTTGGACGTCATCATGGACTTTCCGGGACACTTTGAGCAGATTTTCCAGCAGCTGAACTACCAGCGTGTTCATGGGCAGCTGTGTGACTGCTTGATTGTAGTGGGAGGCCGCCACTTTAAAGCCCACCGTGCGGTTTTGGCCGCCTGCAGTACCCACTTCCGTGCGCTGTTTAGCGTCTCCGAGGGTAACGGCAACATGAACGCAATCCGTTTGGACTCCGAGGTGGTGACAGCCGAAGCGTTCTCCGTGCTGGTGGAGATGATGTACACCTCCACACTAACGCTGGGAGAGAGCAATGTCATGGATGTGTTACTGGCAGCATCTCATTTGCATTTGAATACTGTAGTAAAGGCTTGTAAGCATTATTTAAATACGAAGACTTTGCCAAAGTCGCCGATTGGCGAGCGTGTGGGTCAGCGTGTCAAGCAGCAGCTGGGTAATGGATCGAATTCCCGCCTCCAGCGCTGTTTTCTCCTGCAGCAACTTGGATTAAGTGTAGTTAGCTCCGCCCTTAATGAAGAAACTGAGGAAGATGGAAGCCCTACTAGTCGAGGGGTGGGATCCGTTTCAGGAAGTGGAATTTTAGACCAACGTGACACTTTTACCCCACAGCGGCATCTGCAAAAGCGCAAACAGACCTTTTCTTTGTCTCGCTCAGAGATAGAGATCCCACGGCAGAGACCCTGCCTTTCTTCACAAGCCCAGGGGATGGTAGATGATTGTGGAGAGGGCGGTGCAAGTGGGGAGGAGCTTCGTTCCCCAGACTCGCACAGTAAAACCATAGATGAGGATTCCAAACTGGATGTAGTGGTGATTGCGGCAGATGAGAGAGAAGAGTACAGAAGGTCAGCGGTGCAGGAGGATGTGCAGCTGCCCAGCCAATCGGACAGCGGCCGAAGAGGCAGGGCGGTGCCTCTACTGATTCAACACAAGGAGAATTATACAGAGGGCGATAGTGCGCAAGTGAAAAGTGGAGGCGAGGAAGAAGCAGCGTGTATGCAGGTGGTGGTGAAGAACGAGCCAATCTGCTCACCTGAACCTGCAGTTGAGACCAGTGATGTCATGTCGCAAGCTGAAGGTGGCGACCATGTGAGTGTTAAGTGTAAAGTAGTTCAACCAGAGCGTTAATAAACAGCAGATCCCTGAGCCCTAAAAGCAACACATCTGTATTTCTGCACCAAATAAACATGTAACAAAATGATAAGTATGCCGAAATATATAATATTAGGAATATAGATATCAAGGTGGTGGCTAGCATAGTCGCCTCACAGCAGGAAGGTCCTGAATTCGATTCCCAGGCAAAGGTGTTCTTCGTGCGCTTGTGTCTGTTTACTCAGTGTACACTGGATTCCTCCCACTTTGTACATTTAGTTTATTGGAAACTCTAAATTGCCCGTCTGTGTCTCTGTGTGTGCGTGCACGTATGTGTGTGTGTGTGTGTGTATGGTTGTTTGTCTATGTGTGTCTATGTGCCTTGCGATGGACTAGCTATCTGTCCAGTGTACCCCTGCCCTTCACCCTATATGCTTTGGGATAGGCTCCAACAGACCCCTTTGACCCTAAGTTAGCGAATAAGCAGGTATAGAAGAAGAATAAATGAATGAATAGTTATTTATGTGTGTTGAAGTATTTTCTACTGTTATTTATTACCACTTCTTGACATTGAAAATAAAATGAACTAGGCTTTCTGCAATAGTCCATGCTAACACCATCATTTGATATGCAGTAATGCAAAGAGATCTAAAATCTTTTCAACTCTCATAATGTTTTTTTTTAAATTTCAACATCAAATGTATTTTAAGCTTGGATTGATTGGTGTTATGTGCATGATTGTTCTAACCGATCAGGTGGAGGCTGTAAGTGAGAAACTGGAACTAAGTCCTGAAGGCAGCGAGCACAGTTTTAGTGACCCTCAGCCCAGCTCTGACATCCTGATCTCTGAAATCAAGGGACCAGTCTTAGAAGAAAGATCAGGTTATGCAGAAGCAGGAGTAGGTGCAGACAGCCGGAGAGAAAGAGAAGGAGGTCTCCTGAGTGTCCCAAACACCACCACGGGGGAGTGCACACTGGACCACGAGCCTCCTCGCTTCTTGTTTGGCCCTGAATCCTCATCCTCTTTCCACCTCCCTCAGTCTCAGGACCTTTTCTCTGCGGATTTGCAGGAGTTTTCCAACATGCGTGCCGATGCGCTCCTGCTTCAGCCCATGCTTGATGGGATCGCCTCCTCTTCTTCAGAGCAGCTGGCACTGGAGTTTCAAAGAAACATTTGCAGAGGCGGGGCACACAGATTTCCTCCTTATCGTCGCATCGCTCCGAAACTTGCACCAGGAGGCGTGTCGATGCAGGACGCTGCTTCCTCGTCATCCTTATCATCAGCAATGCTTGCAAACGGCGCTAATTTCCATGTTTCAAGCCAACGAGGAAGCAACTCCAACCTGAATCCTTTGCCACAGTTGACCCGGGCATCAGCTGACGTGCTCTCAAAGTGTAAGAAAGCGCTCTCTGAGCACAACGTGCTGGTGGTCGAAGGTGCACGCAAATATGCTTGTAAAATCTGCTGCAAGACCTTTCTGACTTTAACAGACTGCAAGAAGCACATCCGAGTTCACACGGGCGAGAAACCGTACGCATGCCTGAAGTGTGGCAAGCGCTTCAGTCAGTCCAGTCACCTGTACAAACACTCTAAAACAACCTGCCTTCGGTGGCAGAACAACACCATGGCAGCTGGACTGCTTTAAATCAAACACTCTTTCATGCATAATAAACTTAGTACTTAGTTCTCACATACACCGGCATGTGAGAAACAGCATCGCAATACACGGATCCAGTGTGTTCATTTTAATGCTGCTCTGAAAGCTCTCAAGAGACATTACCAATGTTTTACAGGTGATTGCATTAGAGGTGCTGTGTGATTTACATTTTAATTTGTACATTACTGGCAACCCCAAAGTGTATAGTTAAACAGATGTGCAATCTACTGTGAGCAGGAGAGAGAGTGTTTCTGTAAGAAAAAGACAGAACGAGAACATCATCTCTTCAGTACACTCGTGTGTCGAAACCGGTATGTTTCAATAAATAGTCAGTTTAATAATGATTCGCTGTAGCAGGATTAGTGCGCGCAATTACTACATTTTTTTTGCTGCATAAAAATGAGTTTGTGCAGAGTCTTTTTATTTTGTTGTTTGGTAAAAACGTTAACAAAATCAATTTAAGGCCACCCAAGACTTCTTTAAAACTGTACACCACCACAGCATCATTAACAAAGCAAAATGCCTTTATTATATGACACAGTGCCCTTGTTTATAGTTAATGTTGCTAAAGGTCAACTAAATGAATCGAGTCTTATTTTGCATTATAGAAGCTATAAATCTTTTTGTGACGTCTTTTCAATTGAATAATTTGATAGTTTGATAATTTAATACAGCGAAAAATGCTGCTTAAAATAAGTAGGGAATGTGTTTTTGAGCCTTTTTTGCTTTCTCCTTTCCTTTCACATTCTTCATTCCATTTTTCTTTACTTTCTGTTCCTTGTTTGCTTTATTTCCAATTTTTTTACTTCACTCTTTTTTCCGTCCTCCCCCTTTTTCCTTTCAATTTCTGCTATCAATTCTACATTCTTTTATCTCTATCTCTTTTTCAATTGACTTAAATTACCTGTATTTCTCTATTAAACCCCCCCCCAAAAAAAAAACACAGAAATCTTTGTTACATGTTAAATAAGAAAATGCGCTTATAAAAAAATGAATATTGTATTTAAAAAAAAGATACAATAGAAAATACTGCAATAAACTGATTTTATTAATTATAATGTACAGGATTTATCTGGTAGATCAGACGACTTCATTTGATAATGCACTTGCTAACATGCATGTCTGACTACATATCGAGTGAGAAACAAGATGCTGGGTGGATGTTATGTGGCATTTGCTACACCAACTAGCAGTGCGGTATCCGAAGCTGACTCGTAATCTGAATTTTAGCTTTTTAGCGAGAGATGGCTCATATCTCGGAAAAAATGCTGTGATACTTCCAAGTCAAGGTACCACTGTATTTTTAAATAAAGATTTTTTTTAATGTCAGTGTCCACAAAAATGTGATGTAACGCAATGTAATGCTGGCAACACACCACACACTAGAAATCGGCCTGCTTATCCTTCAGTGCAGGGGTGTCAAACTCAGTTTCTGGAGGGCCGGTGTCCTGCAGATTTTAGTTTCAATCCTATTCCTAACCTTAAAACATTTTTTTAAAAACAAGCCTATAGAACATGCCAGGTGTAATTAATTAGTGTTAAAGCTAAATCCTGGAATACGGCCCTTCAGTCTTTAACCCTTGACCAAAGAAACTGTTTAAAAGTAAGGTTAGTGTGACAAAAGGCTTTCTTTACCTAGTCACTTCCTGATTCCTGATCTTCCTGACGCCTGATGTTTGGTGGCTGTAGTCTTAAACAGTGTTATGTTCTTTCTCGTCATTAGCTGTACCGTATCAGAATCATTCCTGCTTCCTAAATGTGTGCATTTGTGCTTTTTAAAGGGCTAACGCTGAAAGTGAAGCAGTCCTAAAACTTAATGTTTTTCTCATGTCTTTTACAGAACCTGTGACAGTGAAAATAATCCCTTTCTGCACCTTTAAGTGTTTTCTTGAGGTGGTGTAAAAATTATAAACGGATGTTTTAAATGTTGGGTTTTCTTTTTTCCCTGTGATGCTTGTAATGTAAGTGTTTGAATCTTACTATGCTTACGGAAGGACATATATGCAGAAAAGTGTTCATGTTTTGTGGGGTTTTTTGAGGAATCTGTCTGCTTCCCTTGTGGGGAAAGGAGCTCAGAGTCGACTGAAGGAACTACTCCACCTGCTGACAGACTGTATATTTGAATACATTGACAGACTTCAGCTGTCCTGTGGATCAGAAACACCAGTCAGACCTGTTCAGTTTCTGTGCATTTACTAATGCGATAGTCGTGTGTCGTTTTCACTCAAATGTAACTGTAGCTCTGAATTAAAAAACAGACATCAGCAGATAGTCTATTTCTCTTCAACGCTCTTCTAACAATCTATCCGTCTGTCTAAACATCCATGTTTTCATCTATCTTTTTGAGATTTTTCTCTTTCTATTTCTTGCATTTAGTTATTTGTTTATTACTATTCATTTTTATTGGATTATGTTCTTCCTGTGTCTTTGTTTTTGTTTGTTACTTCTTTCATTTTTTCCTTATGCTACCTTGTTGTTTGTGAGGGCTTTTGTGTTTGAGTTTTTAAATTTTTTTTTCTTATTTATATTTTCTAGGAGATGTGGGGGGTTGTTTTAATTGGATTTTGTCTCTGCAGTTGGTGTGTGTGTGTGTGTGTGTGTTAAGGCCAGATTAAATCCAGTGTTTCACACTCTACAGGTCAGAATAATAAATTTATTGATTTCTCTCCAGTTGCTAATCAGCAGATCTTTAGGATCGGGTTCTAGAGCTGAAGCTCTTTGAGCATGCATTCTCCTCTGAGTCCAGCCAGCAGGTTGTTGGCGGCGAGAGCAGACATGGCGTTACGTGTAGTATAGGAGGCGCTGGCAATGTGTGGTAAGATTACTAAACACACACACACAAGATTATGATCAGACTGCATTAAACATTGCACAAGTGATGTGTTCTTGTTTAGTGACTTGCCTTTGGAATAATATAGTAACGCTATATATTATATTAAAACACACACAGCTCACCGCAGTTTTTGAGTGTGAACAGCGGGTGGGAAATAGGTAGAGGTTCCGGCGTGGTGACGTCTAGTCCTGCTCCAGCAATCTGGCCTGACGATAACGCCGTATACAGATCCTCCTGGTTCACCACACCCCCTCTGTTCACACACACACACACAAATTATTGTCCAAATCCTTTTGTACGAATCAAAACGGCCTGCCGCTTCACAAAGCACTTTTGTGACTTCATTAATTGGTGCCTGTTACTGGTGTACCTGCTGGTGTTGATGAAAATGGCGGTGTTTTTCATCTTGGTAAAGAGGTTCTTGTTGCAGATGCCCTGAGTTTCCGGAGTCAAAGCACAGCACACAGCCAGGAAATCAGACCGCCTTGCCAGCTCATCCATCGACACTTCACATACACACACACTAATCATTTGGTCTGCATGACTAAACACAACCCCATCCTTGTACTGAAAAATGGAAATTTAATGACCCAAATCTAATAAATTGCTGACATTCCTACCGTATTCAGCCTGGATAACCTCCGCCAGCTCTAATCTTGGTGCTACATCGCTGTATAGGAACTTTTTTACCTTGAAGGGCTTCAGACGCTCAGCAATCGCCACTCCTGTTTCACACACAAGTATATGTTTTACACACTTTACTAATACTGCATGTTAGCGTTGCACACTTTTATTTATGCATCACATGATCTTATGAAAGTGGTGGTGCAGCGACTCACCGATCCTCCCAAGGCCAAGGATTCCGACTGTACTGTCTGCCAACTCGTGACCGCAGAGCCACAGAGTTCTCCATGTTCCCCACCCACCACTGCGTGTACACACACACTCACACTGTAATAGAGCTGACTTACACTGGAGATTGATTTACTCCTGAATCTTTTCCTACAGAAAACTGCATCATGATCTAATACTAGCCTAGCAAGCAGTTATGGTTCAGGGCCCTGCTCAGGAGCCCAGTGGTGGCGGCTGAGTGTTGCTGGAAATTGAACCAACAATCTTCTGCTTAGCAGCAAAACAACCACTGAGCCTCCACTTATCTCAAAATTTAAATTTAAGAAGAATTGACAAATTTCGATGGAATTTCATGAGTGTGTGTTTAAAAGAGAGACAGAGGGGGGAAGAGAGAGAGTAAGTACATTTTGGCTTCATGTGTAGCCTCGATAAGTCTTCGTGAGGTAGCAAGTAGAAGGGCAACTGTCAGTTCAGCCACTGCATCAGTCAACACTTCTGGAGTGTACCCTACACGGATTCCCCTAAACACACAAACACACACGGAAGACATTACATTATCATCATTATCCTTTAAGAAACACTCAAAGCCCCACCAACTCACCTTTTTTTTAACTCGTCCAGTGATAGGTGATCAAACCCGACCGACATGGTGCTCACCACCTTTAGATTCGGACCTGCATACAAGAAACACAGCATGACGTATTTTGTCTTGTCGCATTCGTGAATTCCTTAAATCTTTTAACGTCAGACCTGCAGCGTCCAGCAATTCAGCATCAATCTTCTCTGTGAGGACGCAAAGCAGTCCGTCACAACCTTTCACCTTTTTCAGCAGCTCCTGTCGTGGAACAGGGTCATCTGAATCCCACAGCTCCATCTGCACTCTGAGATAAAAACACATGGAGAAGAAAGATAGAGATGGTCCATGTTTCTCTGATTGTTTCTCAAGAATCAGATTTGAGTGTATGATGAGGGTTTTAGCACTACACTCACTGTGCAGATTTGCTCAGAATGTCCAGTCCCTGCGGCGGCACTTTCCGGGTAACGTACACGCGCGGTAACGTAGCCATGTGTCTCTGTGCTGCTTTGAGCCTGAACACAACCTGTCGAACCGCTGCTTTGCTGCACCACATCCTGAACACACTGATAACACACACACACAGTAACCCCTCTGAAAAGCTGAAGTCCACTTTACACACACAAACACATGGAACTTTGGAACCTGACTGAAATTCAGAGGGGATGTTTTTTTGGGGGGAAGGTAACACACACACACACACACACACATACCAATATGCAAGAAAACACAAAAGCAAAGCAAAATATCAGTATTTTAGTTTAGCTGTAAAAAAGTCAGGTGCAATGTTAACAATTAAACAAAAAGTTGATCATTTTTTTATGTGTATTGCGACATAGAAAATGCAGATGACTGTATGTAATGAATGTTTGACTGTGGTGGCGCGGCGGTGTAGTGTTCAGCGCTCTTACCTCACAGAAAGAAAATAATTTGGTCTTAGTATAAATACACCCATTGTGTGAACAAACAGCAGTCACAAAGACCATAGAACTTACTGGACGGGTCAGGAATAAAGCTTTGGAGAAGTTTAAAGCAAGGTTAGGTTATAAAAAATATCCAAAGCCTTGAATATCTCAAGGAGATCTGTTCAATCCAGCATCCAAAAATGAAAAAAGGAAGCCACAACTGCAAACCTACCAAGACATGGACATCCACCTAAATTAAGTAGTCACTTAATTTTAGCCCATAGTCATTTTGAATAGGCTGCAAAGCACCACGTGTGGCAGAAAAGTAATACTGCTCATCACCCTGAACTATATCACTTCACAAATATGTGCTATTTTGTGTTGCTCTGTTACATAAAATATTAACATACATTTTAGTTTGTGGTTGAAAGGGGACACACTTGTGAAAATTTTGCACTCAAGCGATTCTGGCTCGACCTTTGGCTTGGGTCCCAGCGCTTTCCCCATTTCATCAACCTGTTCTATCAATAAAGGTCAAATCATTCATTCATCTTCTTACCCACTTATTCCCGATTCTGGGGTCACGGGGGTCTGCTGGAGCCTATCCCAGC
>JAOTQW010000026.1:4555016-4565536 GCA_026260075.1 Sisor rabdophorus
GTGTGTGTGTGTGTGTGTGTGTGTGTGTGTGTGTGTGTGTGTGTGTGTGTGACTTCATCTGCTCATGCATGCTTATGGTGATGAAAGGAGAGCAAACGATTGTCAGATGTGTTGAGATGAATACAAACTTTGTGTTTCATGTGTTTACATCCTTGTTAGCATGAGGTGTGTGTGTATGCGCAGCCGTAAAAAAGCTTGGATCTCCCCCTCCCCCTTGAGCTGCTGCTTCATCGACTGCAGAGGAACTGAGAGAGTGATAAAAGAAAGAAGAAGAAAGTGTGACGCATGCAAAAAAACAACTTCAGTTCAGTTCCTGTGATTTACCAATGCAGTGAAATTGAAACTGATTCTAAGATCAGGAGCTTTGTGTGTGTGTTTTTATGTGTAACGTCATGTGGAATGAAGCAGTCTTATTTCTGTCTCGATACAGATGCTTTTTATGAGCAATGCTCAATCCGACATGTCTAACACAACTGTCAAAGCAGCCTCAGACAATCACGGGTGTCTGCAAGCTTATGTATGTGTGCACACAAGAGCTGATGAGAAAACTTCTTGTGAAAAATGTTTTTCAGAAAATTTTTCAACATGGCAAAAAGTCTGTTTTGCTAATGAATTGTTATTACTTGATGAATTGTGTCATGGTTCGCTTTTTGATTCATTTCACTGTCATCATCTTTTGTTTTAAATTGATGCATATTTTTGACTAGTCATCAGCAGTTAATTCTTCTCTAGCACTTTAAAATTTTTCTCCACACTTGTTTGATTGTTTGTGTGTCTGGGTCTTCTAGTCCACAAGCTGTTGTCCAGATTTTTCAATGAAGCCTATTTCTTTCAAAAAAAAAAATTCGTATCACCTGTATAATTCCTCAAACCATTGCACGGTCATTAACAATGTCTTTAGTTGTAGCTCATTTTTGCCATTCCTCTCTACGCACTCTCCCATGTTTTTAGTTACTTATTCCAGGAACCACATCCTCAACATGCCCAGACCAGAAACCTTGCTCATGCTCGAGTGTGTGTATGTGCCTAGTGGTGTGTGTGGTTGTTTTTGTGTGATTAATACTCTTACTAACAGCTGAAATATGTTTAAAAATCCTCAGCTGCTCTTTGCAAGACAAGTGCGTGTGTGTTAGCTGGAATGCAGGGATTATTCAAACAAGTGATCAAATAACAGTTGATGCTGGTCAAATGAGACTGGTAACTTCAGCTCTGGAAGGTTTGAGTATTCTATATAAGCAAAAAACACTATGTTGCTGTGATGTGGACGTTTGTGCAGATATTTGGGGAGAGCGTGCTTTCCAGACAGACCCAGATTTGCCCCCAGGATGGAAGATGATGACCGACATGGCAGGCATTTATTACTGGCACGTTCCAACTGGCACCACACAGTGGGAGAGACCCGGACTGTGCCATTCTGCACCCATTGTCCCTCATCAGGATGCACGCAAACACTCGCTGGGCTCATTGTCACCTTCACCCACTCCTGACCAAGAGGTACACACACAATGGCTCGTCTGCTCTCTGTACATTTTAAAATTATTACCACTTCATTTATTGTGAGCAGCTTTAGGCTTCAACACCACATCTTTTCACAAAGACCCAGCTGGTGCTGGAAAATATACTATGTGACCCAACATATAATACAAATAGCTTGGCATCTTTTGTTCTTTTAATTCCTGTTGTATTTTTTTAGCTATCTGCTGTTGTTTCTCAACTTCCTCCACTATGTCTTTGTATATGTGCCCCTTTTTTATGCTACTAATTACTAATTAGACTTGTTAAGAAGAGCATTGGATTCTTCTGGCGACCACTGACCTATTTAATTCTACTTATTTATCTGCTTTTAAAAATAAATAAACATCATCTGGTGAAAGCTCTACCCACTGATGTCATTTGTTCTTAATTGAGACCAGCAAAAAAAAAGTGGTTCCCAATTTGGTTTCCAGCACTGGACCAAATGAAAGTGTTTAAAAATAGAAAATGGATTCTCATTTTAATTCAACTGCATTATCCATCAATTTGTCTAATCACCTGAGGTGATGTGGTGCTCAATCCTGTGTTCAATTACTTCTCTATTGGATAAGATTCTTGTTACCGATGCAGTTTATTGAAAAAAATGTAATGCCCTCTTTTTTTTTTTTTTTAATGAAGACTGTGTCACATTGTATAACGTTAACACCCCCGTCCCCTTTTCTTACGTTCTTTCAGGCGTCTCATGCCGAAGTGTTTTTTGGAGCATCCTGTCGCTCAGACAGCTTTACCGACCCCTTCCCGCTCGCCCCTCCCTCTTCTACGCTTCTCGCCCCTTCCCCTCTACCCCCCTCCAACTCTTCTGCCTCTTCCTCCAATGCGAATGTTCCTTCCTGTGGGTTCGTCAACAGCTGTTACTTTGTGAGTATATTAATCTCACTTGCACACAGTTTGTGAACACGTACAGAGATGAAGACAGACAAATAAATAAAATGTTTATTTTTCTGAAACACAACAAGAATTAACCACTAACTCTGTGCTTAGAAACTCGGCTAAATTTCAATAATTAAACTAACCTTAGTCTGTTTACTCCAGTCATGACTTCAATAAAATCCTTACAATGTTTAGGTTAAGGCTCTTGTGTTGATTTGTGGTTCAAGCTGCCACTGTTTGGCCCTTGTGCAACCTCCTTAACTGATTATTGCTTTAGGGATCCTGTACAATGCCTTACCCTGCGGTTTGATCTCAACTTACTTTATTGTAATGTTTCTGAGTAAAGTGTTATTGGTTAATCAAAGTTTTTGCTCTGGGTTGGTTTTTAGAAGATCAAGTTTCAAAAGCCTCACAACTGCCAAACCGCCACAGTTGGTCCCTTAATCAAAGCCCTCAGAAAGTAATTTGTGACTGATTAAGACTTATTGAATTAAATGTTATCCCTTGTGTTTGTAGGCTCGATCCTCATCACTTCAGATTGTTCCAGGAAAAGACAAACACAGAGAGACTCTGCATCGACACGAAGACCAGGTAATGTTCCCTTTTGTGTGTGTTATCATATTTCTTTTGCTTAGTGAAGTAATCCTGTGCTGTTCTTTCCACCTCCTTGTGTTATCCCTGTGTGTTTGTGGTGTTTAGTAATGTAAAGCATTTAATGAACTGACATACTTATCACTGTTTTTCCTTCAAATTCAATCCGTGTGACCAAAAAAAAACAGGCTGCCGGGATTGGGAGGGGGTGTTTATCTATATTTGCTGTCCATAGATCATGGATCTAAATCCACTCATCACTTTGCACACAAATGAATACCAAATCCAAATTTCTGCTGATGACCTGGTCTGTTTCATGGTGTTGACACTGTTTCATGGTGTTGTCATTCCAGCACTTAAGTGTAACTTTATAGGTGTTTGAGACAGCACTTTACACCAGCCTGCACAAATACACGAATATTCATGAAATAAATGTGTGCATGTATTTTTTTGATAAGTATAATGTTTTAATATTAAAAATAAAAGAATTGACTATATTTAGTGATTTGGTGTCCCTGTCTTGTTTTTTCTACTCTACCTTGATGTGTGTCTTGTGTGTATGTGTGTTTGTACGGGAATAACCGTATGTAGAAACAGCCCTGGAGTGATTTTGCAGTGGGAAAGATTGATAGTGAGATTTGGAAGGTTAGTATGAGACTGGCGCAGAGCTCTTGCAGCAGAATGGTTTAAAAGGTTGAGCGGCTCAGACACTTAGTTTTTTTAGTTTAATTAGTTAAAGTGTGGACAGCCACTAGAATATGCTCTGGACGGCGCTTAATTTATTCACGCTGACGCCAAGTAAGATAAATGAGAAATTCATACTATTCCTTTTTTAAATCCTGCTAAAGGACATTCTTATATTTTGGGACTAGCTTTTAAAATAATCTAAGAGACTGCAGTTTATTCATAGATTTTAATTTGACTTAATTTTAATATCATGATTAAAGATCTAAATGTCAGGAAAAAAAGCTCTCTAAATAAATTGCCATTTCATTAAATTGCCATTCTGCTGTTGAAGTGCCACCACTCTGATAAACGACTTTATAGCTGCACAGCCTTTAACCTCTAAATCTGAGCCATTGCCGGCATTTTGCCTGCACCTGCCTGCCATCAGATTCACATAACTTCCTACATACAGTAACAAATGACAAGCAGTTTTTGCTGCTTGTCATTTGTTACTGGGAATAAAATGCAAATCTTGGTGCAAGTATCACTGTAGTTTTAAAGTACTTCTGAAATTCCAACAAGGTATTTAATATTTGAAGATATGGTATTTGTATTCAGAGGCACTTTAAGGCAAGTTTCAGTGAGCATGCAGTGTTTTCTTCAGGCAATGCATATGCTCAATCACCCATTCACATGCGCGCACACGCACACACGCACAGCATGCAGTTCTTTACAAACAGCATGTTGGCTCATGGCTTTTTAAATGGATTGCTTAAGGCCTGTATCTTCACCTCTCTCGCTCTCTCTCTCTTGCTCTTAGGATCTGCAGGCTGCTACAGTGAACCCTGACCCCAGTCTGAAGGAGTTTGAAGGAGCCACCCTACGCTATGCCTCTCTCAAACTTCGGTGTGTGTGTAAGAATGTTTTTTATAATTGTATGCATTTGAACACAAAAACACATCTGTGAAACCGTATGCCACTTTTTAGTCATCCTATAAAAATATTCAGGTTACAACAGGAAAACTGTATTTTGAGTTTAATTAATTGTTCCTTTGTTTATGTATTCATTTTTTCATCTACTATTGACAGAATTTAAGTATAGTTTTGCTAAAGTATCACATGTTGGTTTACACTCATTCTAAATATTAAGTTTTGTTTGTGTTGGCAGTTTGCTGTGGTATAAAAGCAATAAAGCTCTTGGGCTTTCAAAAGAAAAGACAAATAATGATATTAATTCCCTATTATTGTGTATATTTTAATTATTAGGCACTTTAATAATAATTTATTCCTTACATGGTAAACTATCTACATTAAATTGAAAACCATGTGAAAAGATTATTTACATAACCATTCCTACTGCAGTACCAAACATGTTCAGTGGGTGGAGCTGAGTATCTATACAGCAGCACAAATGCGGATATCAGTCTGAAACACACTATAACTGGGGGCCTCTGGGTAGGTGGAGACCAGACAGATCTGACTCCTCCTTATAGAATTTTCCCTGTCACTACAGACTCATAAATATTTTAGTTTCTAAATTGTTTAAATTAAAAATTACATTTGGCTGCCATAGTTGGAGTGTTTAAAAGTATAAATATCCAGATTTATTTTCTGTTTTGTTGTTTTATTATCTAGAAACCCGGTGCCTGTGGAGGAAGAAGATTCCAGCAGTATTAACAGTGACCCTGAAGCCAAGGTAAAGCATGCACACATGCGCATACACATTCATAAAGATATTTAAAATCAGCTTTCTGATTTCTCCTTCAAGAATAGAAATTGAGAAACGATTGTTTGCCCCTTCTGTTTTTGCTTATATATTTTGGGGCTCCACCCTTGAGAACCGCAGAACTGTAGAGAGCTGCTGAGAAGCTCAAGCTTGCCATCTAATGGATAAACAAAAAAATACATCGTTTGATTTCTGGTGACAGATGAACTGACTGTTCTCTTCAAGTCACCACGATAACAATGATCACTTGAGCTAAAACACCACTTTTTATTTAAATTAATCATGGGAAAGTGGTAGCTGCCACAGACACAGAGCAAGGACCTTAACCTCAAACTGTTTAGTTAGATATTAAAAATGAGAGTAATGCAAGTAAAATAAGGGTGTCTGTCAAGTGTCAGATATGTAACATTTAAGCTTTGTTTACTAAGATAAAGATTCGCATAGCTGCTGAAGAAAACACTTCTCAAGGATGTGAAAGAATACATTGATTCAGGACTTAATATAAAATTTTGATTTCAGTGCCGTTTACCAAAACCCAGACTCTTGAGTTCGTGAAGCTAACGTTGTCTTATTATTTATATTAACATAATTTAAGCTCATAATAAGCATAGTGTGAGGGGAGAGATTCTCTTCAGGCTTGTTAAAATGTAGGCTTTAAGATTGCTGTATAAAAATGTGTTAGCCAGCTAGACTTCTATGAGGTTTTCCATTAGATCAGACTAATGATGATACTGTAGGTGAACGGGTCTATTAGATGATTGTTACAAACAGATGCACTGCTAGAATGGCTAAAAAAATGTATACTGATTTTGATTGTCTATTTATATCAAAATCATTTCCAGACCTGACAATCTTTTTAGAAGTGGAGGGGGAAACGTGTCCCACTTTCTCTGTGTGATGGTCTACCTTTTAAATATTTTACTTCCTTCCTAGGCTCGCTTGCTTTCAGTCACAGGCACTTAGAATCAAAGTGAAAAAAGAAGGACAAATTTGTGCCTATTATTAATCTTGCACACACATGCTCCTGGAGTGTGAGGCAGGCCTGCAGGGTTTTAATCTTGCAGTGTGTCAGAAGCGACAAGAGGATGAAAGATGAATGAGTCCGGTCTGCGGGTACAGGGAGGAGTGAGAAATGGTGTGAAGGAGGTATAGAGGGAAAAGTTGAGAGTGCGCGAAGCCACCAAGAAATGGGAAAATAATGCATTTTTAATACGTTTTCAGTTCTTTGAAAGAGAAATGTATTTTCAAACCCTAGAATAAAATTGTATTATTATTTTAATCTTAATAATTTTTGTCCATTTTCTGTTTTAAATTGTGCTAATGGTGTATTTTTGTGTTAGTGTTATGCGGTACGATCTTTGGGATGGGTGGAGATGGCTGAAGAGGACTTGGCTCCCGGCAAAAGCAGCGTTGCCGTTAACAACTGCATCCGACAGCTTTCCTACTGCAAGAACGACATCAGAGATACCGTTGGCATATGGGGGGAGGTAAGAGAGAAAGAGAATCACGCACACCAAAGACTTTTGTTTATTTATCAGGGAGGGAAAGAAAAAAAACAGGAAGAGGATGTAAAGTGTGTGTGTGTGTGTGTGTATGTGTTTTGTGAGAAGGGTAAAGATATGTATCTGATCCTGGAGAATAACATGCTGAACCTGGTTGACCCTATGGACCGCACTGTCCTTCATTCTCAGCCAATCGCCAGCATCCGTGTTTGGGGTGTGGGACGGGACAACGGCAGGTGAGACATGAGCCTGACGGACACATCTTGCTTTGTTTTGTTTATCTGTTCATGGCTACAATTTCCAACTTTTTTTGTTTTTTTTTTGGCGCATTTAAACTTTCTCAGGAACTACAACATTGTCCATAAGAATAGAGAATAACAGTAAAAAAATATAATGAAACATAAAATCTACAATGAATATAAAAAGCAGCATCTAGTAGTTAAATTGGCTGGATTTCATTATAATATCTGATATTCAAGCTCACCTTCGGGTTTCTGCATTTTATTTTTTCAGTCATGTGAGAAAAATAATGAAATAAGTCACCCAAGAAGTAATTTATATAAAAAGGTTGCACTGTACATTTCTTTCTATATTTTATATTTGCATATATAAATGTTTAACATAAGACTTCCAGAGTTACAATACAATCACTTAAACTTTCTTTTTTAATACCCATACATATATTTATTATTGACTATATAACAGTATGACTTTTTTTCTCAGAATACCACATGGTAAAAAAACCCACACCTTTATTAAAAGAATAAACGAAGAACACTGAAGTCGAACACTGTGTGCAGCCAAATATCTGAGCAGGTCTTTTGTGTCTGTGATTAATCTTAACGTACAAACACCTCAGCAGTGGAGCTTCAAAAGCAGTCAAGTCTGTGCATTATGTGGCTTACCTCACTGCATTGTGTTTGGTATCTAGATTTTCAAGTTATACATTCATGGTGTTGGTGATTAATTTAAAAAATGCTTACACAATTGCTCACCATGGTAAAGGAGCTAATCTGGGTCCCAGCCATCGGTGCATGCAGATGCCTCTAGTGCTTTTTCAAGCATCTCTCTGTTAAAGGTCAGCCTAACGAGTCTAAAACAACAGATTCACTTTGCTGAAAAGAGGACACGAGTGAAAGATTGATAACGGTTGAGCTGAGCGGCCTGATGAAAGTTTAATCTAGTTACACATAGAGTGTGGCACTGCTGCTGGCAGAAGGGCGTGTGTGAGGTCCTCTGCGATCCGCTTCATTGATCGCTGTGACATTCTTGCTGGAGCAGCTGTAACTCCTGTGTGTGTGAGAGAGAATTGCGTTACACTTTGTCAGCATCATTGCTGTATCCCCTTTGCTGCTTTATCTTCTAGATTTGTATACTGGCTGTTGTTGTAAATATTGGTAATTCTCTCATGTGTGAAAAAACATTTAAATTATTAAAAAGGGGCAATGCCAGGTTTCTGTGAGAGCACAAGGAAAAAAGGGGAGGGGAAGAGGGAAAGGAATGATTGGCTGGAAAGAGAGAGCGAGAGAGAGATGAGGTAAAGTGTTCAAATCAGTGTTGAAGTGGTGAGAAACGGATGTAGCATGAAGCTGAAGCAGAAGTCGTATTAAATGTGAGTCCAGTCTGTCTTTTTTGCTTTTTCTAATTTATTCTCTCTTTTCAATTTTCTTTCATTTTTTTATGCCACATTAATGCATTTGCATGCATATATATATATATATATATTGTGGCATGGCATAATTTCTTATTATGAATTCTAAAATGATTCCCTAGAAACATTAGACGGAAAAAAATCCAGCTGTGTAGAATCATTTAATTACAGAGCAGCTTTAAAGAAGTCCAGATTTAGTATTCTTTGGAGCATGCAGATCATAGGGAGCATAAAAACAAATCGAGAGATGTGTGGAGGAAACCATCAAAGTAACCCTTCCTCTTATGTGAGCTCTGATTTATAAGAATAGAAGTCTTTTACTGATTAAAGACCAGCATTTCTTAGTGTGTTGATTTAATTTTTTTGATAAATGCTAAATTTGGGAGATACTAAAGAGTTTTTCTTGTTCCCTTTTCCCTTTTTTATTTATCTGATTATTTATAGCTAATATTTTTGATGAAACTAAGGAAAGCGGCAACAGGAATCAACACAAAAACTCCAGATCTGTTCAGGATCATACAATTTGGATTTGTGTCCTCAAACAAGTCCTGCGTTTCAGATAAAGACAAAGCCATCAGAGCAGTTTATTTACATACATGTGTATAAAATTGTGCAGTTTAAACACAGAATTTATAGACTTGCTGTAGAGACCTTTACATTACAGCACTGGTGTTTTTACCAGAAGACCAGCAGAAGATCTTTGCTATACGCTGATTAAAAAAAATTTTTTTTTGAAGATTAACATTTTATGGAAAGATATTTTTAGTATCTTAGATTATAGCTTGTTTGTGTGTAGGATGGTGGTTAAGATGGAGTTTGTTTTGCTTTTTTTGAGGTAGGGGAAGAAAACAAACAAGATGTGTGTTATGTATTCTGATTTGTGTCTCTTAATTTTTCCATGAATTTGTGATTTTCTTTCGGGTAATGAGAAGTCTTTAATTTTTTAAAATTATGCTAGTAATGACAATTTTATTCACTGATTTGACCTGGACAAAATCAGTTCTGTTTACAGTGACCCGTTTCAGTGCATGTTGCACTACGCTAACGTGTTCACTCCATCCCTGTATTATTTGGGGGGCTTTTCAACTGCTCCAAATAATTTTCAATTACTAAATTATTAACAGACATTGTTATAAATCATATACAAAAGGGAGCTTAATGCAGTGTTACCAAGTTATCTTACCAACCACATACACAGATTGTAGGAACATAATTACCTCAATACATGGTTCTTACCTACTGTAGCACATTATGGAAAACACTGATTTAGAGAAAAACATTACACTTGCTTCTACAGGAGGTAAACCAGGAACAGTTTATACCGAGTTATTTTTCAGGAGTAACTTCCTAGCAACTTCTTTAGCCTCTTACCTGCTTTTTTTGAGGACCCTTGTCTATGAAGCAGTCTGGTGAGAAACTGTGTTCTTCAGCAGCTCGGATGTTGGGAGTAAATTGCGACCAAACATTATACCGATTACACGCAACAACTGCAACATAGTACTTCCTTGGAGACATTCGAAAATGGCTTGATTTGAGAAATAGAAATTAAATTTACTAGATAAAAAAAACTTTTTGCATGTTCTCCCTGTGTTTGTGTGGGTTTACTCTGGATACTTTGGTTTCCTCTCACTGTCCAAAAAAACGTGTGTTAGGTTCATTAGAGAGAATTACTAGTGTGAATAGCTGGTGTTAAATAATAATAAATCAAAACTATCATGTAGGATAAAAAAACAGGGTTTTTTTTGTATTTTTGTCTTCTCTCTTTGATACACGCACACACTCTTGCTCTCTCTTTCTTTCTATGTTAGCTCCCTAGTCACCGCACTGTTTTATATTCATAGACACACAGAAGCGGTTGCTGAAGGCAGCCTTGACATTTGAGGGTGTCAGTTATTCGTGAAAACACATTAATGACTTTAACTCCTGCATGTGCACACACACACACACACACACACACACACACACACACACACACACACAC
>JAOTQW010000026.1:4636290-4648782 GCA_026260075.1 Sisor rabdophorus
GGATTCAAACCCAGGACCTTCTTGTTGTGAGGCGACCGTGTTAACCACTGCGCCACGGCGCCGCCCCCTCACTATTTATAATACGATTAACTACACTTTGTATGTATAGATGATTTAATAATAACTCGGCAGTTAAGATTGTGGGTTCAAATCCCAGCACCACCCAGCAGATACTTGTAGGTCTCTTTAGATAGACATTGTGCTCTTTGTACTTTGGTGCTCTTTTTTAGGAAGGTTTAAGGGCAGTTAATATTCAGTGGTGTTGATTTACTGATCTGAAAATTGTGTGGTTAAATCTCAGGACTATCATGGTGCCATGATTGGACCCCTTGAGAAAAGCCCTAAACCCTCAAGATAAATAAAATAATTAAATACATTTCCGGTTAAAGGATCTTTGTGTGGAATTTGCATGTTCTCCCCGCGCTTGCGTAGGTTCACTCCAGGTACATAGTTTTCCCCAAGTTGATTCTAAATAGGATTGAGTGTAAGTGTGTGTCTTTGTGGCCTTGAGATGGACTGGCAACCTGTCTAGAGTGTACCCCTGTTTCTTGCTATATGTGCACTAGGATTGTCTCCAGCAGACCCCCGTGCCATGGAGTTAAGTAGGCATAGAAGGTGTATGAATTTAATGGGTAAATGCTGGTTGATTTTTATCCAACTGATTAGTTAAAGGTTAAAAGCCTCCTGGGATTTAATCACACAACCTTCAAAATCAGTAGACCAGCACTTTACCCACTGAACTAAAACTTGCTTCATCACTGTGGTAGCTTTGTGGTTTCGGGGATTGAAACCAACCCCTTATTCCGCTACCCCAGCACACATAAGACAAAGGGAGGGGGGACGCCCTAAACAGGTTGCCAGTCCATTGCAGGGCCACACAGACGAACAACCACACAAATGGACTTCTATTGGCAATTTAGAGTCACAAAATCAACCTGATGTACTCATACAAGCACGGGGAGAACATGCAAACTCAAAAAGACCCCTTGGGATCTTTTCTCTTTCTTTCTCTTACCTGCACCCTCTGTCCAGAGTGTGTCTATAGTGTGTGTGTGTATATACATGTGTTTCTTACCCCTTCCACCTGATTAGCAATAGTGACCTCCAGCAGTGATGTGAGGTAAGCAATACGTGTGCCGCAGCTGTGCCCGAGGATGGGCAGCTTGGTCAGATAAACATGCAGTCGGCCCTGCTGAGAGGACACAGCTAACAGCTGACCATCGTCTGTCCAACAGATTTGATCCAACCCTGAGAGACGGGGACAGATTCGTCATCGTTTGCTGGACTAAAAATTACCAAAACCGAAAAACAAAAACGACTGCAAATGTAAAAGCACCTTTAGTCTCTTCATCCAGTGTGACGATAGCATCCATCTCCTTCAGATCAGTCAGGTCGTGAATCTTTACACTGCCCAGACACCACACATACACAATGTAAAAACACGCACGCACACACACACACAAACAAACACACAAACACGCACCAGTTATCTCCACACGATGCCGCTTTATTGAGAGCCTGAGAGATGGCAATGCTGCTCAGATGATCTTTGTGGTTATGCGCCTGAAAAAGTTCTTGTCCGATCTCGCGGATGTGTGTGGAGATCACCACAAAGTAACCGTGCGAAAATCCGATCATTATGTAACCGTCACCATACCTGCATGAACAAAAAAAAAAAAAAAACAGACCGAGAGAGCGAGTCAATCTGTGTGTAAGAGAGCCTAAGTCAGACATGTAATTCCAGCATCAATAGACACATATTAGCCACACCCCCTTATATCTAGCCCCACCAACAAAATAAAGGTTTCAAGAGTGTTAGATTACTGTTGAGATTAAAAGTCATCATATTATTGACAATTGATAGAAAAGCCATTCATTAGTAATGCTGCATGTGTTTGTACCAGCGGTAAGAGACGATGTTGCCATAGCGTTCCTGGAAAGCCAGCTCGATGGGGTTATCCGGGTCATTCAGGTTAAACAGGAACAGAGTCGCTTTCCCCACTGCTACACTCACCTAAAGGTCGAGCAGTCAAGTGATGCCATGAAGGCAATAATTGGGACATAATAAATGATTCAGTCTGAATGAATCTGGGCTAAGTTTCCCAAAAGTATTAGATAGTTAAGAGAAAGAGCGAGAGAGTTTAGGACAGACACTGAGGGAGAGAGAGCGAGAGAAATTAGACAAGACAGAGAGAAAAAAAGCAAGATCGTCAAGAATGATGGGTTTGTGTACCTTGTGTGTGTGTGTGTGTGTGTGTGTGTGTGTGTGTGTGCGTTTATGCTTTGGTGATCTAAATGACTTCAAATAAATTAGCACAAATGCTTCAAATGACAACTCAGATACAACACCAATATTTCTAGCATGTCTAGTGTGTGTGTCTGTCTGTCTGTCTGCACATATGGGTGTGTGTGTGTGTGTGTTGTGTGTTAACCCACCGTGCTTTCTCCTGGTGACGATCTTTCATCCGTCTTCATTACAGAAAATTGAATATCAGCGGGATCAGCACGGACAGAGGTCTGAGGGGCAGAAGGCATTAAAACAAACTTACCCCCACACACACACATACGTACACATACATACACACACACACACACACACACACACAAACATACGTACGTACACACACACACACACACACACACACCTGTCGGATGGTGTCTCCTTCATGGTTGCTAATTGTGATATTGTGATCCTCGCTGCCCAGTGCTAGCAGGTTCTGGGTACTCCAGGAGCCACACGTGATTCGTTTGGTGTGTTTTCCTACAAACAGACAAACACACACACACACGCACGCACGCACGCACACACACACACACACACCCCAGTGTATATAGATCAAAGGAGTAGTAAAGGATAAACTAACTGTCATTTAAAACTTCACATTTCCAAATTACTGTGCAAATTAACTGAAATGAATCTGATTCAATCCTAAACGATTTATTCATTCTAGGAAACAAATGACTTACATCACTAAAATAACGATTTTATCATGTGTGCAATAATTATTTTTATTTTGTGTACCCAGTACTGGAATCTTGCGTGAGGTTTGTTGATTGTATATGAGCAGATTTCCTTTCGATGTCCCAACTGCCAGCAACGGCCCCGTTTTGGACCAAAGCAGAAAGGACAGCTGATCCCTAGATCAACAAAAATCATCATTAGGGAATAAAGTGTGTGGCCTCTGTTCACATCAGTCAATGCAAGGGGGCTGTGGTCATTTCATTCATTTATTTATCTTCTATACCCGCCTATTCCAGTTCACAAGGGTCTGCTGGAGCCTATCCCAGCGCACACAGGACAAAGGGAAGGGGTATGTCTAAGGGGTAAATTTAAGATTTAAAAATCACCACATTGGAGGAAACCAGAAAAGCAGGGACCTTCTAACTGTGAGGCGAACACGCTAAGCAGTATGCCACACTCACAGTATATTTGTGTGGCAAAAATAATTCATTTATTCATTTATCCTCTTTACCAACTTATTCCTTAGCTTGTGGTCACAGGGGTCTGCTGGAGCCTATCCCAGCACACATAGGGCAAGAGGCAGGGGTAACACCCTCGACACATTGCCAGTCCATCGCAGGGCAAAATTAAGCTGAACAACCACACACTCACAATAGGCAATAAAGAAACACCAATCAACCTTATGTACAGATGTTTGAACTGTGGGAGAAAACCAGAAAGCCGGGAGTAAAACCATGCAAGCACAGGGAGAACATGCAAACTCATGCCAGGTAATCGAATCCAGGACCTTCTTGCTGTAGGACAATCATGCTACTCACGCCACCACGCCGCCTTTTGTTAATTAAAAAAATAATTAAATTGTATTTATATTTAAAACACAGGTTCACACTCACGTGGATTTCATGCCGCTGTCCAGCTGTGAGGTCTTATTAACGATTGCGTCCCACAGATAGATACAGGAGGATTTTTCCGCAATGACAGCCAAAGTGTCTCCATCTTTATCCCAGTCCAAGGAGACGCACCTCCTACACACAAAGCCACATACAGCGGTTACCCAAAAACAGTCAGTCATGAGAAATCGGTTCACACAGATGTTACAGATTCTCACCCGGGGAGGTTGATCTGATTTATCTTCTGTCCATGCCGGTCGAAAATTTTCACTGAGCTGTCTGGGCTATAAAAAAAAGGAAACAATTAAAAAAAATGGATTCAAAGGAATCAAACATACATTTTGGGTTTATGCGTGAATGAATCCGATAGATGATTCGTACCCAGCAACTGCTAGAAAATTCCCTAAAGATCTTTGCCATTTGTACTGCAAACATGCGCCACTCCAGGCCTTTTCAGAAAGAGTGAAGACACGCTGAAAAAAAGAGCATATAATAGTCCTTTCATCTTATACGACAGGAGAAACTACGGTTTCCTCGCACAGTTTAAAAACATGTATATTAGGTTGATTGGTGATTCGGACTTGCCCATGAGTGTGAGTGTGTGTAGTTGTTGTGTGGCCCTGCGATAAACTGGCAACCTGTGTGCACTGGAATAGGCTCCAGCAGACCCTGTGACCCTGAGTTAGGGAATAAGCTGGTATATAAGATGAATCCATTAAGAAAACATTCGATTCATGCAGCTGTTTGGGGCACATCAGTAACGTTTAGTTAGAACTAGAATAAAATATTTTTTAATAAGATTCATTAATATTAAAAAAACTGTTGGTGTTGCTTACAGGATTATAAATCGATTTTCTGCCATAAATCAGCCATTTATTTAGGATTGAACGGATTAATGTTAAATCTATGAATCAATGAATGGTCAAGTGATAACTTTGATAAATGATTTAGTCTACAGAAATCTCAGCTGAGTTTTGACCCTCTCAATTGAAAAGAGGGAGAGATGGATGGATGAATAAGTGTCATTGAAATGATTTTTTTTACATCTGAAATCATTTCCTCGTTTCAATAGTGATGAATCGATGAAATAATTGTTTCTTGCAGCTCTAACAATGATAATGAAAGAAGAAATAACTCAGTTTTTCAAACCGTTCAACTGATTAGCCCACCAGCTAGTTAGCACGATTGGTACGTTTGTTAAGCTGCATCTGAAAGCGGTAGCCTCGTGTGACGTAAAATAATAAACCCAAAACCGTTTTTGGCAGCACAAACGAATCCTGTGTCATTCGGTTGTCTGATCGTTTTAAACACACGCACAAATCGCACCACAAACCTTCATTTTCTACTAATAATCAGCATATCGGTTCTCCTTCCCAGAATCCCTCAGTGCAACGCGTCTATGTCTCCCTTAGAAACGGCCAAACCCAAATATTCCGTATCCCAGACCATAAAACCCGCCCCCTGGGCTAGGATTGGCTTAGAGCGTAAGTATGGGCGTGTTCATGCTACAGCAGGCGGAAACCGAATAACATAACATTTAAAGCTTATTAAATGAATAGAAACTGATAAACTGATTTAATATTTATTAATTTATATATTACATTTATATAACTTTACAGCATTTGGAGTACGCCTTGACCCAAACGCCTTTTTACCTCCCTTTATTTACATTTACAGCATTTAGCAGACGCTCTTATCCAGAGCGACGTGCAAAAGTGCTTCAAAGTTAATTGATGAGCTTCTTAATCCTGATATTTATTAATTCAAGGCTGGGGGTTAAGAGCCATCGGAGTTGTACTGGGACTCAAACCCTGATCTTTCTGATATCACTGTTCAGGTGACACCTAACCACTAATACACTTATTCATCTTCTATACCTGCCCCCCCCCCCCCGAACTCTGGGTCACGGGGTCAGGTTTACACCCTGGACAGGTCGCCAATCCATGGCAGGGTCACACACACAAACACACACTGCGCCTAATGCACATGTTTTGGAAAGTGGGAGGAAACTAGAGTACCCGGAGAGATCATGCAAACCCCACACATAAAGACCCCAAGCCCAGGATTCAAACCGAGGACCTTTTTGTTGTGAGGCGACCGTGCTAACCACTACGCTGCCTACACAGATTATTTTTTGAAAAAGTGATCACAGCATGTAATTATATCTAATATCATAGATACGGCTCAATAACAGTGATATAAACTGAATAAAACTTTACTGGTTTATACAATTAGCTTTAAAATACTTTTACAAAATGTTAAAATGTAACGCTTTTATAAAAGTGATGCAAAGAAAGTTTATTTCTTTTATATACACACCGAAAAGAAGGATAAGAAACAGGTGAAATAACAGGTGAGTCAAGAGATAGAGATACTAACAGACATTTTGTTTTTGTTGATATAAAACTGTTTATAACTGTCGTCTCTTGCTTTGGCTTTTCCTTACGATGGGAGACGCAACATTCCACTGTCTTGGAGCTGGAGTCCTATATTAAAAAACAAGGTCTGGATATTTAATAATTATATAAAAATTGTCCTATAAAAGAATTTATTTGTCACTACACATTTTTTTCTGTTAAATTCCTGCCTACAATATTTGTAAATTTAGTGCTAAATAGCATGCTTTATTTTTTTTTAGTGTGTACAGTACTGTGAATGATCCTAGAAAAGACTTACTCATGCTCAGGCGACACCAGATGTAGAATGTTGTCACTACTCTTACCTGTAGTCAAAAATAATCACAGATAAGTGACAAGCAAAACTGGAGAGCAACTATAGAATTAATATCGCACACAAACTTGGTGCTTTGACGTGTAGGTTAAAGAAGAAATACCTTCAGCTCCCTCGCAACAAATGGCGCTTAACTGTTCGCCGAATGTCACTTCGTTGATGCTCGCTACACAAAAACAAACAAGAATTATGTAATCAGATTTTAAATTACTCTGCAATTAAATGAAAAAGGAGCTAGAGAATATACACATTTCAGATAGTTGGAAGTATTGGACGATAATTTATTTTCTTCTTAACATCCTATTCCATCTGAAGTGTCAACACTTCCTCCTATAACAATTTCATACTTTCAGTGATAAAAAAAATGGAAAAACATACAAGTTGAGTAACAACTGTTACAGCTGTGTGACAAGTGTTTTGGATGTACTACCTTGTGGCGTGCTGATCGCTCTCCCGTCATAAACTCTTTTGGCAGGGCCTGTAAAAAAAAAAAAAAAAAAACCAAGACCACCTTTTAAATGCACTCCTTTGATACAAAAACATTTCCTCCTGTAATATCATGTAGGCAGCCTTCTATGATTAATCAGGTTTACCTGAAGACACAACACTGCGTAATGGTCTCTGACCCACAGGGGTCAGCAGTCCAGCAAAGGTACGGCGTCTGAAAGGAGAATGGAATGCACATTAGTACATTTAAAAATCACCAAGTCATGACATATTTATACTAGTTTTGTGGCGGCGAGTGCTAAGTGAAACAAGTCTGTAAAGGGTAGTCACCTGAGGTCGTCTGAATGTTTTGGTGTGTTTGAAGGTCTCTGGGCAGACTGAGGTGGCAGCGGTGAGGCACGGACACCCGGTGCTGGAGATCCAGTGGTGCCGACCTGAATATACACACAACATAGGTCAATATATGAAACAGCGTGTGAGAGGCTGAAGGGGAAAAACACAGTCATGTATTCCAAAGGCCACATTTACACTGCATGCATTAATTGACAAATCAGATTTCTTCCTCCAATGTGGCACAGATGGATATGACTGACGCTTGTATAAACAGGGGAAAAAAAGCACAATGTTTGATATTTCCATATCTTTTTTAGGCCCCATTTCTATGTAAAAATAAGTCAGATAAGCAAGTTAGATCGACAGTCATTAAATATGTGACAGTGGCACATGCCGGAGAAATCGGGTGAACAACATCAGCAATATGTTGTTGCTGTGGATAGTGTAAATGCAAATATTGGATATGGGTCAGACGGTGTCATCAAAAACACCAGCTATAGTCACAAAATCTGAACTGGGCATCTTGATCTGCAGTGTAAATGCAGCCTAAATTTTAGAATGTGTGCGTGTGTTTGAGAGACCCACTTTAGTCTTGGGGGATAGCGTAAAACTGCTGAGCCGCTGCTCCAGCTCCTGCTGCTCCTGCTCTTTTTGTTTTTCAAACATCTTTAGGTTGTACTCCACTTCTGCTGCCAGCTGCTCATCTGCAGCAAAAACCTCCTTTACCTCAGAGCGGTAATCCTGCATAGTCACCTAAAACGCACAAAAATTCGCGTCTCATTAACACAAACTGATCCCTTAATTATATGCTTTATGGATCCTTATTACCTGCAGGAAGGCCATTAGATGTTTAAGCACAGACGAGCGCCTCTCCTCCAGCATGTTCTTCAAGGCGATGACCATGGGGATCACGTTCTCCACAAAGTTCTTTTTCTGCACCTGTTAAGGCAGAAGATGCTTGAGTTGTGAGATTCGCATAAAATTTAAAACACAAGTATAAGCGTAGACAGATTACCAAAGAATGAAGAATGTGATTAATTTTAAAAGAAAACGAGGAGGGGTTGTAACCTGAGAGACGAGCTTCTTCTGTAGCACGGCTTTGGCAACAGCCATCTCGTCCTCAGGGGCATCGTCATTGGCTGAAGGGCCGTTAATCGCTGTCAGTTTGATCTCTTTAAGTGAAAGAACATCGAAGACGTCAGCCAGTAGCTCGGTGCCGTCCAAATCTAAAGGCAGCTCAGAGTCCACAAAGCACGCTGCAGGTGAACGGAACACAAACACAGAACGGAATAGTTATTATTCACACACAGACCTGAATACACTCTCTCTTTTTTCATACTCGAATACACATAGATGGAGCTTACCCAGAACGTCCTGACTGATTCTGGTGGTGATATTAAAGCGCTGCTCATCTGTGAAGTGTTTCAGGAGGAATCTGTAGATCCTGAAACGTTTGCCCTGATGTGTCTGCCCTTTTAGAGAAAACCTGCTTCTCTCACTAGCAAACATAGCCAAATGTAATTGAGTGACTCTTGTATTCATTAAAAAGATTTATAATTATATGCCATTACATTCACTTAGATGTGTAAAGATTCATTTAGACCTCTTGATTCAGATTCAGTCAGTTTAAATTTGCAGGTTAGTTCAAATTTGAAAGGCAGTTACCTTTCTGTTTGTGGGAATCGGTTATATTTCTTATGCTTGTCATAGGCGTTGAAGTGGAAGATGCACTCGATAAAGTGCTGTGAGAACATCAGTGGGTTCTTCTTAAGGAGCAGGTCCACTAGGCAGTACTCGCAGAGGCTTTACAGCAGCAACAATTAAACATTAAAAATCGATACAACAAACAATAGTGGTGTCAAAAAATCTAAACTAAAGACCTACTCTACAATGGAGGGATCAGGATCCACCAGAACAGCAGCAAAGCGGAAAAACAAAGATCCTTTCCATTTGACAAACTCCTCCTAAACAGAGAAATGCAGCAACAAATAATTGAATGGTTGAATGTTATTAATCGCAATCCATTAAATTGATGTTTTTAATTGACATAATAGACTAGTGGGAGGTGAGGAGTCCGGTTTTTATAAGAAAGATTGACAAGCAAAGAAAGAGTGTGTGAAAGAGAGAATGACAGAGAGGACAGGAAGAGAGTGAAGGAGAGGACAGGGAGAGAGTGTAAAAGAAAAAGAGTGAAAAGGAAAGACAGGGAGAGAGAGAAAAAGAAAAGTAAAAGAGCGAGTGAGAGAGAGTAAAAGAGAGACAGAGAGAGGGAGACTAAAGGATAGAAAAAGAAAGAGAGAGAGAATGTAAGCCGGAAAGATAGAGGAAGGGAGTGTGTGCGCGCCAAGATCTGAATGTGTAAACGAAACTCGAGTGTGAAATTCTGCTCTGAACTGTCCACAGGGTAACAGCCACACACACACACACTGTTTTGTTTTACACAGCCTGCCTAAAATGTGTTGCATTTTTGTAAAAGAAAGGTTACTTTCTGTAATTCTAACCTGCAACAATCACTATAAAAGGGACAATTATTTCAATTTAGGAAAAAATTGTATCATCTGATGGTTTACTGAAAAATTCCCTAGTTATTAGTTAAAGACACTGAATCAAATGCCTATTCTAGTTTAAATGTTTAGACATGCTTGTCTTGTTCATACCTGCAACAGGTTGGTGAGCATGATGAGGCTTTGCTCTCTGATGATTGGCTCGCTGTCTTTAAGACAGGCTGAAATGTTGCTGATGTAGCGGCACAGCGTGTTGGGGTAACGCACGCACAGATCACACAGCACCACTACCACGTTGCTACGCACGGCCAACTCTGTGCCAACCTCCAGCTCACGTGCAAATGCAGGAACGTAGCGCACCATCAGCCCCTCATGCTGCAGGCAAAGCTTTCCTATACAGAAATGAACTCAAAAAATGAAAAATCTGAACAAGTGATTTTAAAACAGGGCTTTTCTTGGGAGGGTTTCGTCGTACCTAGCGCGATGACCGCATGAGCTCGTACCACTGTCGGCATCGAGGAAGGCTTGAACTGGGAAAGAGGTTGACTGGCTGGTAATTCCGCCCCTTCTTCAGCCACTGGATGGTGAATACACAAAACACACACCTTTTAAATTAACAAATGTTTTCTCCCCCTCAGACGTTGCCACATAATTATATAACATATACAGAACAGCACAAAAGTGAGTATACCCATTCCTTGTAAATATTTATAATATCTTTATGTGAAAACATTAATGTCTAAATCCCTAAATAAAAATGTTCAAATTGGGTCCAATCAGCCATTTTTGTGTTAATGTTGTGTTAATTAGCGTTAATGCTCTCACGCTGTCATACTGGTCAATGGAAGTTCAACGCGGCATCTAATAGCAAAGAACTCTCTGAGGATCTAAACTTACATTCCCAGTGTGTATGTATTTACAACAAATGTAAGGGGTGTACTCATTCTGTGACATTCTGGATGGAAAATTCAAAATATGAATATACACACCAGGTTGATCAGATGTAGTGAGAATTGACTGAACAAGGAGAAAGACTCGCTTTTGCACTTTGGTAGGGCAGTGTAGAGAAGAGACGCCCAGAGTGTACAGGTGCTTCACCTAAAAGATTTCACATAGAATTCACACAGAACAGTTTGCCAGGAAAATAAAATCGAGGATAAAAGGTGTTTTAAGTGTTAATGTTAAATACCAGCATATCCTCGTTTAGATTTTCTGCCCCCTTCTCATTCAAGAGAACGGTGGACAGGTACTCCTCACACACGGCGACCAGCTCTCCACAAAACTGGTTCAGGAAGCTCTAACAAACACACAGTAATAAAAAAAAAAGCATTTGTGTATATAATTTACTTATTTTATAAATTTAGTGCATGTGTGTTTTGTTACCATGGTGTCTTTGACATTGTCGGATTGGCCAAGACTAAAAAGTGTCTCCACACTGGCACTGATCACCTCCAGGGGTAGACTAAACCCCTTCAGCCAGGTCATAAGATCACCTACACACAAACAAATATTATATATTTAGATAGACATTACTTTATTTATAGGTAATAGAATCTTAGGACTCACTGACAATCCTGCTTTTAGTATCATCATTGAGACTCGCCGCAATGTGCCCAAGAACTGTCAGAATGTGGCAGGTTGTAGCCACATCAACTACGGGAGACCTGCCAAATATTTCACAATCACATTCCCTGTTGATTCATTATAACTTTGTGACAAAAAAAGTCTATAAATGTGTTTACATGGTTATCTATCACAATTGGTTAATTCAATCTTAACCCTACTTGATTCCAATCTGAATAAAAATGATTGATGCCACAACCGGCAATAAACCTGCCTAACCTGATAATTTTCAATTGGGTGGGCAGAGAAAATATAAACCTCTTCAAACACAAAAAATAAATTGGCTAAAGTCTAATTTTTAATTAAAAATTTAGCCACCAGTCTAATACTCACACTTTCACCTGCTTAAAAGCACCATGATGTCTATTACTAAGGCTTTTAAGCCTTGAATTTTAAAGCAGTAAAAAATAAATAAATAATTGATTCTTTTTCTGCATTAAAATATAAAACAAATTACCAAAATTAAAGTGAAAAACTGAAAAAATTATGGCAATTCTGATCAAGAAATTAAATAATTAAATGTAAAGACTGTATAGCTAAAAAAAGTGGCTGTTTTATTCCTGAATGTTTTAAACTTGATAAAAATAAAAGGTTCATTTATAACATACACACACCCGGTGATTATATGGTGTGTGTGTGTGTGTTGACCTGACTGTGCGATCCCAGGCATCCAGAATAGTGCTCAAATTTAGCTTAGAGCAGCAGCCGGCTACTTTAGCCAGCAGAAGCCAAGCGGCAGCGGCCATTTCCCGTTCAGTGTGCCAAATCAAACTGTTTAGCAATGTGGAGGAAAACTTCTCCTGTCTCGACCAGATGCTGAACGCCTTACTGAAATATCGCCTGTGGACAAAGCAATGAAAGAGGAAATTAGAGCAAATAACTGGCATAGCGAGATAGAGTTCATTCATTCATCTTCTATGCCAGGTTATTCCCGAACTCGGGGTAAAGGGGGGTCTGCTGGAGCCTATCCCAGTGCACATAGGGCGAGAGGCAGGGGTTACAC
>JAOTQW010000026.1:4714475-4726485 GCA_026260075.1 Sisor rabdophorus
AACTGGACAGTGGGAGTGTAATCATGCTAGTGTGTGTACACTAGAGGGCACCACACAATCCAAACCCACTACCGTAATTTTTTTGGTTTATAATAATAATCTTTGTTTGTTGTAACTTTTTCAGCCATTTCTAGTTCTATGTGACTTCTACGTGACTTCAGTTATTAAATACGTAAAGGAAACTACTCACGAAAGGTTACCACCAAGCTGCCATAGCTGGACCCTAGTCACAATGCAAGTCACTTAATTCAGACATTAATCTAAAACCATTGCATCGATCTCTCTGTCTCTTATCTTTCTCTCTCTCTCTCTCTTTCTCTTGTCAACCGGTTGGAAGTTAATTTAAATATATTTTATATGTAAGTCATCGTATCAAACCAGGAGATGGTTTCTACTAATCGAAATGTATTTATGATAACACAGAGTTAAAATGACAAAAGGAAATGATGCAAACGGTGAGACTTTACCCAGCATTAGAGTCAAGCTGTGACAAAATCCCTCATGTATTATTCAGAGGATTATAATAAAGACAATTATTATATTGTAAATATAATAAATTCACATGAGCATCGACAAAAACATCTAGATGCAAAACACAAATCACTGCAACTAAAAAATGTAAATAAGATAAAAAAAAATAAGAAAGTCGTGGGTTCGATTCCCGAGCAAGGGTTCTTTCTGTAAAGAGTTTCCTTCTGGGTACTTCGGTTTCCTCACACAGTTCAACAACATGTACATTGAGTTGATTGATGAGTCTAAATTGTACATAGTGTGTGTGTGTGTGTGTGTGTGTGTGTGTGTGGTTTTACATTCATGTGTGGCCCTGCGATGGACTTGCAACCTGTTCACGGTGTACCACTGCCTGGTGGGATGGCTTAGGCAGACCCCTGTGGCCCCGAATCAGGGAATGGCGGATATAGAAGATAAATGAATGAATATTGTGACATGTATATAACAATGACTGTGCAAATCGCACGTTGTAAAACCTACATACCTGTTATAGACAGTTAGGGTCAGGGTCAGCAATAATATAACTTTTGCTCAAGGATGCTGTCGGTGGCAGGTGGGCAGTAATGAATAATGAACTGATGACTGTGTGATTGATAGCTTTGTTATCACATTCTTTCTTATTTCTTTGCTTGGTTAAGTGGTGTATGTAGAACTGAGGCGGGATTAAACATGTGGATGAAGGTAAAGTGACAGGGCAGGTTGGTGATTATAGAATCTTCAGAATAGCATTAAGTCTTAAGCAACATGCGAGACTTTGGCATTAGTTTGGACTCAACGTGAGTCAGGGATCATCAGGGAGTCCCAGCAGTGGCAGCTCGATTTTTTTTCCATCAACAGAATATTAAAAAAAAATCACACTGCTGTTTTTTCAATACAGGTTATGTGTTTAATTCCCCCCTTATTTCTTTCCACATCTTTATCGAAAGATCTTTTTAGCTCTCCTGTTCCTCCAAAAATCTCCATAAATGCTTTTCCATGTTTGCAGTAGATCTGCTTCTATTAAGGATGAAACTCTATTTATATCTGGCCATAAAACATTCTATGCTGAAACATTTCTTTTGGTCTGACATTAATAATTTATTTTACTTTATTCATCCTTGATACCTGGCTAAGTGGTTTTTATCCTCTTTACTGAAGGAAACAATCTGGGCTCTCCCTCATCCTCTTTCAGGAAACGGACAAGCCGACAGGATTCTGGGCTTCTATACGGTTAACAATGTCTCACTGTGAATAGAAGACATAGAAATATCAGGGTCCTCCAGAAGTTATAGCAGATCATTTCTGCTGTCGACACCAAGGTCTGCTGTAACTCACTGTTGGTGTGTGTGTGTGTGTGTGTGTGCGCGCGCATGTGTACTGTTGAAGAGGCAGTGCAAATTGTATAACACTAAATCACAAGCAGCCTCATTGTCACACTCTCAACCTATACCTTTATTTCTAATATAAAGCTTTTCTTCGGGGTGATACACTTCTGCTCTTTTTACGCATTAGCAAAGTTCAATTTATAAATAATTGTTAAAAGACATTTGAGCCTTCGATTAATCTCAAGCTTAGCTTATAGCCCCTGAGTTTAACATCACCTGTCAGTTAAAAAAGTCTTATGATGTATATATACAGATTTTCTGGCTTGGTGGCGCTGGTACGATTGCTGTGTTTATACTAGCTTTGCAAGCTAGCCCAAGGTATTTAAAGTTACCATTACAGCAACTAATAATTATTTCATTTATTCCAAATAAGCAGGTTGAGGGAGTGAAAGGTTGGTTGTCTGGGGAATTGAAGCCATGACATTTTAATAATCAGTTTAACACATTAATCAATGAGCTACCACTTTTTTCCTCTAAAACTAGGCTGGTCTTTCATCTGGCAGACTGGAGACCTAAAAAAGAAAGTGCATAGCTGGACTGTTTATATGTAGGGAGGCGTGCAGGGGTAGTGGTTAGCACATTCGCCTCACAGGAAAAAGGTCATGGTTTTGATTCCCAGAGTGAGCATTTTCTCCCTGCGCTCATGTGGGTTTTCTATGCGTACCTCCCACAGTCCAAAAACATGTAGGTTGATGAGTGACTCTAAATTGCCCATAGGAGTGTATGTGAGTCTGTGTGGTTGTTTGTCTATGTGTAGCCCTGCGATGGACTGTCCAGGGTGTATTCCTACTGCTCACCCTATGTGCACTGGGATAGGCTCCAGCAAACCCTGTGACCCCAAGTTTTTTATATATATATATATATATATATATATATATAAAAGAACAATTTATTGTGTATATTTAATGAGCATGAATATTGCATGATAATGATAATTACAAACAAAACATTCAGAAATAGATTCCCACTTTTATGTAACAGTTAGAAAAGACAATTTGTAAACTTGTCCTGATTTGCAGATGCATTAAGGAGAGTATTGCCAGTGACAGCTGTTGCTGGATTATAAGAGATAAATAGAGGGTCAATCTGGTTTTATGTGTACAATGGGAGCTGGGGTTAGATATTCAGCAGAGACAGTATGTCTGTCTCACTCTTACTCACTCACTCACTCACTCACTCACACATGGAGCTCTGGATGTGAAGATGGACAGTTTTGCGGTGAGACATCGTTGACCACCAACTCTCTTTTAGTGAGACCAGATGCTTGGCAGCTAATGCATATAATTTTTTAAAAAGCTTTCATTGAAAAGCATAAGAAGCAGCGTGAAAGTGTTTTAAAAGCATTTGCTTAGCACTGTCGAAGCATTATCCGAGTGCTGTGTGTGCAAACACTGTCAGCAGAGCAAGCGGATGTAGCGTCCTTCCAGTCTCTAAACGTGGAATTGGGATAATGTTCGAAGTATCGATCTGCATCATTATAAATCACTCACAGAAATGCATATTGTTTTGCTTTGACTGCAGTAATGGAAAAGAGGTTAAAGTGCAGTGACCTCTGCTGGTGTTAAAAAAATAAGTGTATGTGTTGAAGGATTTGTGCAGCATATTTTGTATTCAAATCCCAAATACTGTTAAGCCACACCCCCATCACCCATCTACATCATCTAATTATCAGTGCCACTTGTTTGGTATTAGCCTTATCTGTATAAATAGACTCCTACATTAATTCTACTTTTTAATGCTGCATTTCCTGTTTACATTTATTTCGGTTTTATTTCAATAAGTCAAGAAGCATTTAATGCCGTTATAACCCTACAACACAACCCTACAGTAAAATAAAATAATATTCCTTTAGGAATATCCTGTTACATAATTACATCCTAGGCAACCTAACAGATTTACACTCATCTTAACAGGAAATTTAACATTAGAGCAAACTCTGTAAGCCTTAAATAATAACATTTCCAAACCAATAAAAAATGATACTACTTAAATAGATAAAAAACCATCATCAATGTTGAACTAAAAACAAAACAATACTTCCAATTCTGATGCACTTGAAATGTTGACTATTGTGTATTTCTCAAATACAATACACGGCTTCTTTATTTTTATTTCTGTTTCCAAAATAGAAAAAAACCTAGTAAATTTGTATTAAATGATTCAATTATTTTACATAGTACAATTGTATTTTTTTCTAACTGCTAACTGTAGAGGTTGAGCTTTAAAAAAGCTGTAAAAGGTTTTGCATACATGTGTAAGGCTTAGTATAAATACATTGTGGAAAAACATACATTTTTTTGACAAATAAAAAATAAACAGTAAAAAATTTTGCATTGTGAGTACATAGGAATACAGTTTAAAGCTCTAGTTTGTGACAATACAAATTTAAATTTACACCCTTACTGTCATTGTGTTTGGACCAAAAACCCCACAAAATCTTTGCAGGCAGATACTGACACAATAACTTTTGCATAGTGAAGCTTTAAATGTGCAGTTTACACAGTGCAATTTTGGGGATTAATAAAAATAAAAAAATAAATAAAAAGAAAACACTTTGCATGCATAGAATTGCAAAAAGCTTAGTGCATTTACAGATTCAAATAAGTCTAAGCTATAATTAATGTATTACACATTACTTAATTATGCATTTTTGACAATGCAACTTGCGACCACAAAATGTGGTCAAAATCACAAACTTTCTGACCATATAGAACGCAAAACACTGAATGAGCATAAATGCAACATATGCAAAACAACTAGTATGTCCGGATTCTTCGCATCCTAAGAAGATGGAAAGTTCCTAAATGATCTTTCTCTTACGCCAAGATTTAAAGGAATGCATCGATGGATATGTCCCTATTCCATAAGCCCAATGAACTGGCAACTTATCGTAGGTGAAAATGTTAAAAAGCATTGAAAGAATTGTTCTTTGTCAACCAGTCTTAAATTCACACTGTTGTGATGTTGTATGTCACTTGACAACAGGGTAGACATAAAACGCCGGAATTGTATTAAAACATATATTGTCGAATTTTGTTCATACATAACATTTTTAATGAACTCAGTAGTATGCAATTTTTAATATAGCACATCTTTACATGTTTTCTTTCTTACTAAATTTGTTAATACAGCATTATCAAATAATCTACAAAACAACATTTGTGCTTAATGGATATAAAATTACTGTTAATTTAATAAACATTACTTGTGTAAAATGCTATAAAAAGTAATGCCTTTTAATTGTACTGTACATATTTCCTTTACAGGAACTTTTTATATAAGACTTTTTATATATTTTATATAACTTTTTATTTTTCTAAAAATACAGTGATGTATATATATATATATATATATATATATATATATAAAACTGCATATACCTGTATTTATAATTAGCTTCATTAAAATTTGGCCCTTTTTAATTCTTAAACTGTAGCTATTTTTAAAAATATGTTAGTATTGACCTTATTTACAAAACTTCTATTATGTATTATATTTTATAAACTTTTAGGATGTGATTTATTATTATATAATTATTGCCACCAAAATTTATCAGGCTACACAGGAGGAACTGAAGAGCATATTTGTAGGCAGGAAAACACTCCATGATAAATGCGCATACAATAAAATGTTTTAAATACATTCTGAGTACGTTCTTAATAGCATGTTTTTACAGCTCCATTTATCACCTTCAGGCAGCTTCAGATCTCTGCAGGTTGCTGGTGGTTTCACCACTCGATCCTCTGCATACATTTGAAACTGAGTCTTTATTCAGTATCGTTTGTGCTTCATGCTTTATTTTCTTCTCAATTTGAATTAGGACATGTTTATATATTATATGCCTTAGCTAAAACAGGAGAAGAGAGTGTTACAACAAAGATAAACAGCTTAACAAATAAAACTATTTAAAAAAATGTATATCTCTGGCTACTCACTTATCTCTTTCTGTGGGTGTGTTGTAGCTCTGGAAGAGTGGCTGAACGAAGAGCCCAAGCGTCCCGATCACACAAACCAGGATAAAAACCCAGAGAAACAAACGGTCGATTACCATGGCAACATATTTCCAATCCTCGATGACCTGCAAACTCACACATATACATAATTAAGGTGTTGCTAGGCGGTTACTTTGCTAAGTCAGTTGGTTTCTAGAATGTTGCAAGATTCCACTTGCGCCATGTAATGTTTCAATAATTCTATTCTTCAGCATGATTTTTCATTTATTCATTCATCTTTTATACTCACTTATTCCCCTAGCAGGGAGCCACGTGGGTCTGCTGGAGCCTATCCCAGCGCACTTAGGGCTACACCCTCAACAGGTCACCAGTCCATTGCAGGGCCACACACACACAAACAACTACACACACTCACATCTACTCCTATGGGCAATTTACTATCACCAATCAGCCTAATGTACATGCTTTTGAACTGTGGGAGGAAACCAGAGTACCCAGAGGAAACCCACGCAAGCTTGGGGAGAACATGCAAACTCTGCACAGAAAGAACCAGGAATCGAACCCACCACCTCCTTGCTGTGAGGCAAACATGCTAGAATGATTTTTGATTATCAACAATAACTATTACGAAAGCACAAGCAGACAATTTTGTGTTTCTATGAAAAGTATCTTTGGGGTTACCTTTTAAAGTGGATACAAATATACCCCTTATAACGCATTAATTACAGGCCAGCTTTCTGCTTAGAGATAATCGTACATTTTTCTTCAAGGGTATTAGCTGTCCACGTCTTCTTTCCAGCAGGAGACACAGCAGGACGTTTATCCCAGACTTATAATAATAGTAATAGTAATAATAATAGTACAGGGTATCAATATGGAAAACTACCACTACCAAATTACCACTAACCAAACTAGTGTGTAAGTAGGTTGTGTAAACACCAACAATAGACATTGGTATTTCTTTTAGTAATTGAAAAAATATATATATTGTTAGGTGAAAAGTCCCATAGGGAGTTTTTTCTTGCCACTGTTGAGCCTGGCTTGCTCTCTGGGTACAAACTACTATTTCAGTCTGCATATGCATATGTAATAGATATGAGATAATGACCATTGTTTAAAGAGCTATGAAACTTCAACTTTGAATTATCAAAACTATTTAATTCTAAAAATATATATGTCACCTAGACTCTTTCTTACCCCTTCATCATCATCTTCACTCTTCATGCGTTCAGCGATGAACCGCACGCCCTCGATGGCCTCATCCACATCTGTGTCATGTGTAACTTTTAGCCTCTGCCCAAACTCTGAGCCCTCAGGCAGCTTAGCCGTCCTCCATGTCCTCATACCTATTGTGTCTCCAGAGAATGACTTGCTCTGGTTTTTCTTTCTAAATCTTTCTCTCATGTTTAAGCGACCAGGTCGTCGCATGAGCAGGAAGACAGGCAGTGATTGCAGGAAGACTCGCTGCACCCAGGCAGGCATGTGATGTGTGGATGGCGAGCGATGATGCACGTTAAGCACACACACACTTGTCACAATGGAAAAGGTCACCAGGACCATGGTGAACATCAAGTACTTGCCGATTAGCGGCACAGCCAGCGAGGTGGGCGGAACAATCTTGGAAATAAGTAACAAGAACACAGTGAGAGCCAGTAGCACCGAGATGCACAGAGTCATCTTCTCACCGCAGTCTGATGGCAAGTAGAAGACAAAAACGGCTATAGAGGTAATAAGAATGCACGGGATGATGAGGTTGATGGTGTAAAACAGCGGCTTGCGTCGAATCACAAAGTCGTATGTGACATCTATGTAGGTGACGTCGTCCGGGTCCTCATTTTTGCGGCCCGGCAAAGACACAATGTCCCACTCGCCACTGGGCGTGTAGTCGTCACGGCTAGCGAAGTCAGAGGTTAGCACAAGGTCCAGCTCCGTGCGGCCGTACGTCCATGAACGGAACTTTAGTGTACAGTTTTGCTGGTCGAATGGAAAATTGCGGACCTCAATGGCACAGGCGCTTCTGTAAATGGCAGGAGGAAGCCAGAAGATGTCTCCGGTGTTCGAGACAATAGCATTGCTGTAAAAGGAGACTTCATACACACCGTCCGCACTGAAAGGCATAGTAAAATTATGTCTAGATTATTTTTATTTTTTAAAAAGTAAAAAAAAACAAAAAACAATTGTGACATGGCTGAGTTAAAGGTTGTAAACAAATCTTTACAAGTTTAAGCAAATTAAACCAAGCATTCTCATAAATTATTAACAAAAAATGTGCAAAAAATTTTGCAATGACGGACTGCATAATCCTAATAACCATGATCTCATTCATGTGCACAATAACTGTTAATAATTGTAGTCAGTTCTCTCTTAGATCAACAGAGATATTTTTACTAGTTTTCAACACTGAATTTGTCTGTGATAAAAGTCAGTGTCTCATTCCTGGTGTATGTGTGTGTGTCTGTGTCTGTGTCAGAGAGATTTTGTAAAGCAGTTGTCAAGATGTTTCTTGACAAATTTAGCTTATGATCGAATGCTAAAAATCACTTTTTACTTATTAAATTTAATTTGTTGAACATCTGCTTCAGTTCTTCCTCACTGTTTTTCTGAATCTCGTTTCATAAAGCAATTAAGTAAATAATAAAGTAAGTGTTAAAACAAATTACAACTAATCTGCAAAATGATAACAGGAGAGATTTAAGACCTACAGACATTTTTATTACATAAACATTGTGAGTAATAACTGACTTAACAATCATTCATTCATTCATCTTCTTTACCGCTTATTACCCAACTCGGGGTCATGGTGGTCTGCTGAAGCCTATCCCAACACACTTAGGATTGAGTACACCCTGGACAGGTCGCCAGTCCATCGCAGGGCCACACACACACTCACTCCTATGGGCAATTAAGAGTCACCAATCAACCTAATGCACATGTTTTTGGATTGTGAGAGGAAACCGGAGTACCCTAAGAAAACCCACACAAGCGCAGGGAGAACATGCAAACTTCTCACAGAAGACGCTGTGCCCGGAATTCCCAGAACCCACAACCTTTTTGTTGTGAGGCGACCGTGCTAACCACTATGCCACCATACTGCCCACTTACCCAATCAATTAACTACTAAATCAACTTCAATAGACTAATAAAAACAGACATGTTATTGAGACAACATTTTTTCTATTTTACCATAAGCAATAAATGTACTTAATTTTAAATTTTTGTATAAAATAAACTAAAAGTGAGTTTTAGTATGAATCCTATAGGTCCACTTTGAACTAAACTAATATAAATACTATGGAATAGAAGTCTCTATTTATCAGTTACAAAATGTATCACATTTTTTATACATTACTGCAATGTAAAATTCTATTTTGTAATAATTTTTTTAGAGTGACTAGGGTGGTTTTGTGAGGGAGTGTATCTGCATAAAATACACAAACCGGGAAAAAAATACAATAAAACAAAAATGTGAATAAAATAAACATTGTTTTGTGTTTTTCTTGATACAGAAACTAAATAATTAAATGTAAACTCATACTGTATAGTCATCTGCTATTCACCAGATTATAGCCCAAGGCAGGGTCACACCCTGGAGATGTCACCAGTCCACTGCAGAGCCACACAGACAAACAACCACACATACCCACATTTACTCCTATGGGGAATTCAAAGTCACCAATCAACCTAATTTACATGTTTCTGGACTGTGTGAGGAAATCGAAGTACCCTGAGTAAACCCACCCAAGCGCAGGGAGAACATGAAAACTCCGGAAATCGAACCTGGGATTATTTAGTATATTAGGATTTAGCCATCTAGTAAAATTTTGATCAGTCCTTATTATTAATAAATAATATAAATTTAACTGAATGTAGTTTTAGTTTTTAAAATAAGTATACTAGCATTACAGATGTTGATAGTTTATTGTTGGGACTGTATTTAACTGGTAGATCGAGTGGGTCTCAAATGCTTACTTGTTGTAGAGTACAATATCTGGAAGCCAGATGTGGTGTGAGGGGATTCGAAGTCTCTGTATTCCGTCGTAGTTGTCCGGGTCCCAGACAAGTCTATAGTCGTTCCACTCCTGCGCATTAGTAAAAATTATACGATGTAATTTATGATATTTAGTGGAATCCAATTTTAACTATATAGTGCAGAATTTTACTATAAACTCCTAAGATTATTCCCTTTTTTACATTTAATAAGAAAGTGAACACCAACATGGCAGAAATAAAAAGATTTAGAAATCTTGAATATGTAACCAGAACTAATGGGTTTATCAGCAATTTATTTTAATTTTTTAAATATTTATTTATACTCTATGTCTGTCCAGTGTGTCCTGACCTGTGTGAGCCAGACGTTAGTGGTCATTATCTGTTCCCTCTCGTTCTGCAGTGATGAAAACAGTATAACAAATTTAGTACAACAAAGTGTGTGAGTGTGTGTGTGTGTGTGTGTGTGTCTGTGTGAAGCACCCACCACACTGATCAACTGAGCCAGGGACACTTTGATGCCGATGGTGACCTGCTGACTTTTATTGATTGCTGGTCTGATTAGCTTATTGTACCGATCTGAACCAAGGAGAAAATCCATCAACCTCTCTTCGGCATCAGCTGACAGTGAACCTAACAAACACACAAATTACACATAGGAAATAAACAGCTAATTAGCTCATTCTACCAGAATTATTCCACTTATTAGGTAAATATGTTTTATAATTAAAAAATGGACAGTATGTGCCCTTCAGTTAAGACCTGAATAGCACATTTGTAATAATCTTTAAATTTTGTGTATCACTGTAGACTTTAATCCCCTTGAAACGATTTGACACATTAACAGAACAGAAAGTCTCACATAAACATACTGCTACCAAAAAATATATATATTTCTTATGTTTTCGTGAACAAACCGGGAGGTTTGTATTTGTACTTCAATAACAGTTGAATACCACCTTAAAACCAGTACAAAACCAGTATTTTATTCGATCTACTAAGTGTTTTACAGTTAAAGTCTGCCATTTGATAGATGCCTGTGTCCACAGTTATATACATTTATTGATCCAGCGGAGTATTAAGGACCTTGATCAGGAGTCCGGCACTGGTAGGTGCTGTGAATTAAAATCATGATTTTTTAATCTTAGTTATTAACCATATCTCTAACTTACACACTTCTATGTGTCTTCTGCCCAGGAATAGACCTTCTTTCTGTGAGGTGACTGTGTTAAACGCCAACCCCAATTATACACGTCATATCTAAAATATTCACCTTGCAAAAACTTGGAAATGGGCATTTTGGATCTTTCTAATGAATCTTCTCATGGAAAAAGTAAAGGAGAGAGAGAAAGAGAGATAGCCCTGAGGCTCCTTTTACCATAGGCAACACTGCACAGGAGTAGAGAAACCAACCAAGTGAAACACAAAAGCTGCTGACTTGCAGGAAAAACTCAATATTTCACCTGCTGTGGTAGATAAAGTGAGCGAGAGGGGAAAAAAGAAGAGAAATATTCTCCTAATGCACTTCCTGTGTTTAATAATTAAAAAATAAATGCAAAAACAACTCAATGTACTGCGTTAAAGTACTTCAGTATGTAAAATATAATTCCAAACCATGCAAAAAAGTATTCAGCTGCAACAAAATGAAAATAAATGTTTAATATCTAAGGTCAATCCTAAAGTCATCATCTCTTTCATAAGAATCAATAACAGAATTAAAATCTTTAAAAGTCAAACAATACTCAACAATTCAAAAACAATCACTTGGTATTTAACCTACATTTATATTTATATTATCATACAAACATTATATAAACCATCAATAAATGCTGCACACTTTAAAACTAAGGGAATCTACAGACATTTTTGTATTTAAGTACTTTGTACTTACTAAAGTAATTAGCCAAAAAAGTAGAAAAATCTATAAAATCTTTAAAATGTACTACACACAAGTACTGTAGCAAATGTATTTGTAATTTATCACTTTCAATTATTGAATCAGGGTTTCTCGATTTGTGTTTGTGTTAAGTATAAAAAGCAACAACTTTAATTGCAGAAAACCCAGCCTATCCTAGTGCACATAGGGTGAGAGGCAGGGGGTCAAACCATTGCAGGGACACAGACAGACAACCACTTACGCACACATTCACTCCTATGGGCAATTTAGAGTCACCAATTAGCCTAATGCACATGTTT
>JAOTQW010000026.1:4733859-4761350 GCA_026260075.1 Sisor rabdophorus
ATCCCAGCACACATAGGGCGAGAGGCAGGGGTACACCCTGGACAGGTTGCCAGTTAATCGCAGGGCCACACATAAGTAAACAACCACTCGCACTTACACTTACTTCTATGGGCAATTCGGAGTCATCAATCAACCTCATGTACATGATTTTTTGAATCCGTACCTGGAGTAAACCCATGCAAGCACAGGGAAAGCACATAATATCCACACAGAAAGACCTCCGCCGGGAGTCGAACCCGGGACGTTCTTCCTGTGACGCAAAAAGTTTACACACACACACGTCTGCTTTGCTTTTCTGGTGGGAACTCTAGACAGGCGTAATGGTTTTATACTGTACTATCCTCTATCCCTAACCTCAGTTCTAACTCCATTTCTATTACTATTACTTACCCTAATTTTAACCTTAAGCCTTATCCCTAACCTGATCCTTAACCTCTATCCTAAACCTTTTCCTAGTCCTATTAATATCCCTAATTCTAGCCATAACCTCTCTCAAAATCCCTATCCCTAACCCTAATTCTAATCCTAATTTTCTGAATTTTTACTTCCTCAAAATATCCCATCGTGTTTGATATATAAGAGTTCGAACCCATGGGGAATTTTGGTCCCCACCTTGACACGAGGCTCTGTGGATTCAGGTTTAGGTCTTCATCAGGCTGTATAAACCCATACACACACACTGCATTTTGAAGAACAAACATTGAAAGAGTTGCAAGGACCTTATTTTGAAAGTTTGGATAAAGTATTATATACCAAAGACATACAGGAACCCCCCCTCCCCACACACACACACACTTAAATGCAATAAGTAAAACTGCACTATATTGTGTAGTGACATAAATGTAGTGATGTTAATATACTAATGTGAAACATTTCTTGCTGTAACCTAAAGACTCACACACACACACACACACTCTCTCTCTCACACAAACACAGACACACACACACACAGTCTGGAGGCTGCCAGACTAAATCAGCTTTAGCTTGATTGGTCTACAGCAACATGAGGTTTGAATCAGACTTTCTCTCAGGCGTGTGTGTGTGTGTAGCATTATTTAGCAGATTTATTTATCCTTCCCTGTTTTTCACTTTACAATACAGAGATTCCTCGTATACAGGAGAAATAAATAAATAAAGCCATAAGCATGGATGAATTTTAAAAAAGCAGGGCAACTTTTTGTCTCAGCCAATAAGGATGAAGAAATATAGATGACTACAGACAGATTGGGTAACAATTCACAGATGTACAGTCAAAGAAGATTGCATCAGGGATGTGGATGACACCAATATGTAGAGATGGAAACAGGAGCACATCAACTTTGAAGCCCAAAATCATCCACAGCTGGTTTGACATAAATTTATCCAATAATAAAGGAAATAAAATTGTTAGAGGTTTGATGAAAGTGTTCCAAAAGGAATTTAATACGGCTTTGATATGATCACCTTTTTTACAGCAATACCAGAGTCATACGCTCAGTGATGAACCTGCCATAGCGATAAAGAGAAAATATTTCAGCTCTGATATACACCAAGGTGAATAGAGGGATGACCATTGATTAAATGAAGGTCTGGGTGGATGTGAGGTGATGAGAAAGGAGCAGAGGACAAATGAATTATGTCTTAGTGGCATGAGGTTAAGACCGGGCTGACCGTGTCCAAGGTAGAGTTTTATAGCCCCTGTAAAAAGAGAGAGTGCACAAAAGAGAGAGAAAGAGACAGCAAGGAAAAGAGAGAGACAGACTGGCTTAAACTAAGTGCCGGAGATAGAAAACATTAATTCATCTTCTATAATTCATCTTATTCACAAATTTTTCGGGGTCACAGGGGTCTGCTGGAGCCTATCCTAGCGCACATAGGGCAAAAGGTAGGGGGTACATTGCCAATGGGCAATTTAGAATCACCAATCAACCTAATGCGCATCTTTTTGAACTGTGGAAGGAAACCCACGCAAGCGCAGGGAGACCATGCAAACTCTGACAAAAAGACCCCATGCTCGGGATTCGAACAGGCTAAACAAAAAACATGTACATTAGGTTTACAAAAATGGCTCTTAGTCTAGTTGAAATTTAAACGGAGTTGATGTTGTGGTTCACTATTATAATCTGAAAAGTGACCAGAAGAAGTTCACTCAGAAGAAATGTAGCTAACCAGTCTGCTTGCAAGTACTCCACTAGTGGATCAATCGATCTTAGCACCTTTTTACAGAAAGGAGACTCAGGAGTTCCACTTAAAATAACCTCTGGTTTACTTCAACATTGAGTAGCCTTTTTAGGTAGAGATTCCTCTATTCATTTATTCATTTTCTATACCAGCTTACTCCCGAACTCGGGGTCACAGGGGTCTGTTGAAACGCACATAGGGTGAGAGGCAGGGGGTACACCATGGACAGGTCCCCAATCCATCGCAAGGCCATACACACACAACCACACCCTTACACATTTACTCCTGCACATGTTTTTGGACTGTGGAAGGAAACCAGAGTACCCGGAGAAAACCCACGCAAGCACGGGGAGAACATGCAAACTCAACACAGAAAGACTGCAAGCCCGGGATTTAAACCCAGGATACGTGAAAACGTGTTTTGGGAAGCAAAAGATTCAGATGTGTGTGTGTGTGTGTGCCAGAGAATGAAAAAAAAGGACAAGATGTGATTGGGTCAGAAAGGTGTGTTCTGAACATCACAAATCACTTTAGGAGAGTGCTCGGTTTCACCAATTCTCACACACACTTCGTTTTAAGTGGAGATCACAGCGAGATTTCTCATCTCCTACGCTGTGACTCAGTGTAGAAGAAAAGTCAGAATACTTACTAATGTAAATATCTTACATCTCATCTTATTTCTCTCACCTATAATACATCAAAAAATTATAATCAACTACATTAACACATTTTTCAGTTTTATTTCATTGATTTTATTTATGCAAGGTGGAATAGTGGTTAGCACTGTAGCCTCTTAGCAAGAAGGCCTGGGTTCAATTCTCGGGCAGGGGAAATTCTGTGAGGTGCTTGCGTTCTCTTCCTGTGCTTGTGTGTTTCCTGGTGTTTCCTCCCACAGGTTAAAATATGTAGGTTAGGTTAGGTTACGCCACTACACCACTGCACTACTGGTGTAATTTATTTAAGCAGGAATAATTTTCCCCAAGTTATTTTAGTGACCAAATTTGTTCTTTCATTTACGAGGATACCAATATATAGCCACCCACACACACACACACACACCTTGGCCTAGTGGTTAAGGTGTTGAACTGATACCAGAAAGACCGGGGTATGATTCCCAGCACCACCAAGCTACCACTGTGGGTTCCTGAGTAAGGCCCTTAACCCCCAATTGCTCAGTTGTAGGTCTCTCTGGATAAGGCTGTCTGCCAAATGCTGTAAATGTAAAGAAATAGAACTGGTAAATAGTGAATAGACAGCTTGTATAACGGTGACAATTTGCTGACGCTTCAAAAAAACTCAACACACAGCCATTAATTTTCAAATCCCTGGCAACAAAACTAAATGCACCCCCAAGAAGAAACATCCAAATTGGGTCCAAGTAACCATTTCTACTCCTTGTTGTCATTAAACCCATCAGTGTTAAGAGGTCTAAGGTGTGACTGGGGAGTCTAATAGTAAAGAACTCTGTGGTTCTAAAAAGAATTGTTGCTCTACATGAGGGTGGCCTAGACTACAAAAAGATTGCCAAGACCCTGGACACTGAGCTGCAGCACGGTGGCCAAGACCATACAGCAATTTAACATTTGACTACCACAACAACATTTTAAATTGTTATGTAATGTTACGCTGTGAACATTATTAAATCCAAGCTAGTGTTTTTTTTTAAAGGATAATGATGGCTAGCTGAGGTCCCATTTATTTTTAAAGGAATTGAATGGAAATCATCCAAATACACACACACAGCATCTACCAGCATCTCAGAAAAAAATGTTTCTGCATGATGTAACCTAAAAATTCTGATGCTGTAGAACATACAACAGGTTTTCTCCAAGCCAGCCCTGAAGGAAAAATCTGGAACTATCCTGACACCTTATTTTTTTCGAGTGAAGTGTATGTCTGTTGGTGCGGGTGAGCCATTCATGAATAAAAGATGAACACCAAGTCATGCAGCAGCATGTGGCTTTGAGCAACAGACCAGTTTTCTTAGAGTGGAAACAGTTATGTAAGCGAGATCTCAGGGGGTTGGTGTATCTGCGATGTTAAAACTTTGGAGATTCCTGATTGGGTCTTGGGTCAAAGAAAAAACTGGAAGACTCTTAACTAGTAGCTTGTTTTATGTAATACCAAAACGTAATGCATTTTTTTCCTTGGATAGTTGGGCCAGCCATGTGACAAGTTAAAGGCTATAGCCCCCCACCCCCACCCACATGAATCGTTTGATGTCTGGTCTTATTAAAACATGTGGCTCTTGTGTTGTTTTGAAACTTCTGTCTAACATGAATTTGTGGAAGAGCCGTTGCAAGTCTTGCTCAAACAACCGCAAATCTTTTGATGAAGCTTCACACTGACATGATGCGAGCACTACTTTAAATGTCTGAGGGCAGTCCATGAGTCCGTCTGACCTAATTCTACCACATCTCATAGCTCTTATGTGGTTTTGATTGGCATAATTAAAATTAGCCTCCAATGGCCGTCAGCTAATCAGACGGAAAAGAGAATGGTGTAAATGCCAAGGGCACTTTTTTGAGGCATGCAGAAAAGATGATGTCCGGGTGTTCACTAATTAATATCTAGAAAAAAATTTTTTGGGGAAAAAAAAGAAAAGCTGAGCGAGTTTTTATAAATGATCTCACTTTGAACAGCAGGAATATGGAAACAGTGAGGGCAAAGATGAAACCCTACTCCAACTGCATATTACAGTATCCTATGATGATGTACATTTAACCCAAGCCCCACAACACCCTTATGTCTGTAATGGAGCTGTAAATTTGAGCGGAAGGAGCTTATTGGTTATTCATTACACTACAGCTAAGCGCTAAGACACCAGAGTAAAGGAACAGCAGTTCTATTGGTCTTACCGCAGCCTGAGATGATGCTGTGCCATTGGATCAAAAAGAACCACAGTGAAGCTGCCATTGAGCCCAGGAAGAATTGTAGTAGTCAAATTTCATATAGTGATGTCACTGTTGAAGCTCTGCAATGGCTCCTTAGTGGTTAGGGCAGGAGTAGACAATTTCAGTCCTGGAGGGCCGGTGTCCTACAGAGTTTAACTCCAACTTGCCTCACCACAACTACCTGTAAGTTCTATGTCTACTTAGAAACATCTTGATTAGTTGGTTCAGGTTGGAGCCTAACTCTAGGACCGCGATTTCCCACCACGGGGTGTTGGGTTGGAGATTGCCATTATTGCATCATGGAACCCAGAGGGGAAAAAAAAACCATGCGGGTCCTTTGGGCTCACTAAGGCTTGAAGCTAAACCAGTATCCATCCAATAAGGTCTGCGCTAGGACAACATCAAAAGCGTTGTGATAAAGCTGCACAGAGAGACCTGTAGTGGGTGCACCAAGCGACCAGTAAGAAACTTAACAAGGCATGTTGCTGTGTTGGATCGCTAATGAAAAGGTCATGGGTATAATTGCCAACACCACCAATTTCATTGTACATTACTGCACAATAAAAGTCGGATCTTTAAACCATTTAATATTTTAAACGTTCAACAGTTTAAATCAATCCAAAACATAAGATTAAGAACACAGAAATGTCTGCAAAATTATGACATACAATTAATACAATTATTTTATTTCCCCAGACATTTAGTTTCCTTTTTCTACAGTCTGTCCTGCGAATTAATATAATTAAAAAAAACAGCATAAAGATTACACGTACTATCACCGTGGAAACTTTTTCCTCCACATGCTTTCGAGGTTGTTAAATCTCCTAGCTGTCAGCACCCCCTAGTTCCCACAACTGTGCATCAAGATCATACTGAGTCAGTCTGTATTAAGAACAGAATCTTAGACTGTGCATTGTGTCGCCCTCTAGCTGTTACAACTGACAATGCATTAAAAAAATATAAAAATAAAACGAATTTAAAAAATTCTACAAAAACAGAGACTTTCTATAGTTTTAATTTGTTTCTTGTGACTTCATGTATTTTTCTACAATTCCGAAAAAAAAATATTTAGCAGGAATTTAGGCAGGGTTTATTTTTGCTCATACAGGTGCAGTTCACCTTCAGTCATTATTATAAAAAGATTTAAGGAGAAATAAAAGTCAGATTGTGGAACATTACACATTTATTACTGAACCACCCTTTCAAATCCAAAAGACTGGGAATCAGGTGGTGGTGGGGAGAATAATAAAACAACAAAATCATTGCACTACTTAGTAAAGCGTTACTATAAGTAATAACTCTCATAGAAAAATGTACAAACGTTTGTTAAAAATTTTTATAATCAAGCCTTCAAATGATTTTGGTTACAGATATTATACATAAGAAACTACATGTTAAATGATACAATTGTGTTTTTAATGGAAAACAAATTAAAACCCATTTAAAAAAAAGAATCAGAAGCTCTCATATAGCAAAAGAAAAATAAGAACACCATAAATAGTAAAAATGAGGTAACTGCTATTGTACCAAGCAGGAGAAAAAAAAATACATATAAAGTAAAACGTCAGGTTTTTAGTAAAGTGATTTGAGAAGAATAAGGAATAATATCGCGACTGTGATTGGCGATACTCTGTGCCACCATACATGACGTGGAACTGGATGATGCTGAAGAACGACTGAAAGGCATCTGCAGTTAAGACACTACGGGTTTGCGAGCTACGCGAGCTTGACAACGTGAACTATTATTACATTTTGCTCAAATTTACTGGCTGGCGTGCGCGCACACACACGCGCACACACACAATGAGGCAGAGACGGTCAGAATCCTGTGAAAGGTCTATGGCAGGTTATTAACCACACAGAGGATCGAACACTTACAACTGGAAAACAAGTTTGGTATTAAAAAAATTCTACCAACTGGATCTTCAAAAACACACACACACACGCGCACCACTGTGCTACCCAATTTGAAACTTGTGAAGTTGTTAAACTGTGAAAATAATTAAAATTAACGTGTACTTCAGATTCTCCCCAAACCTTCATCACCACTTAAACGCCATCTTCTGGTGAGCAACAAGTTTCACCAGGCACAAGTGAGCCAAGATGATTTTTTTTGGCTGGTTTAATTTTAAACTTAAGCTTTGAGACTTATCTTGAAAAGTGTAAGTGAGCTGGTACGGAAACTGGAGAAACATCCGAAAATGAAAGGGACATTTTCTTTCACTTGTCAATCAGATGACCTTTTGACCAAATGTTATTTTTCACCCATTAGCAGGATTAATTTCACCTCAATAACTTTGAACACTCCAGTGTGCAACTAAAGACATAGCCAGAGCAAATGAATCTAAAATTTGTCCCAGCCGATTGAATCCTCTGCAAGGACTTATAAATAAAAAAAGAAAAAAAGAGAGAAATATATTATTAATGCTTAAAATGCAGACAGATCAAGACCTTGTGTCAAAACAGATCAGTCTTAGTGGAGATTTCTTTTACTTGAAATCAATAACCTGCCAAGATAAGGTTGAAGGGGTGATATTTTAGCTAAAAAAATACAATAAATAAATAAAAAGAGATCGATATGAAAGGAAAAATACAGCCTAAATCCAGGAAAATAGTGGGGTGTCAAGAAAAAAAAAGAAACAGGAAGAATGATGCCAAAAAAATAGGACTTTTCTATTGTGGCCCTTGCTGAGCATTCAGGTAGAAGCAATCGCAGCAGATAAAAAGATGACATGTTGATGCAAGAGCAGGTAGCCAGTGTTCTTTACCCTACATATAGGATAAACAAATAAGGAACTCATACATGCACTGATGTCTATTGATGTTAACCCTGTCTATCTCTTAAACACACACACACACTTTTCCATTTCTATAAGACCACTCATTCAGAACATCAGTAGCCCTGCCGATCTAAATATAGAGATAAAATTTTCCATGTTTTCTCACTCTGTCCTTCTACATTAATACATACATACATACATTTATATGCAATAGTTTTATTTGTAAAAGAAAAACCTGGAGGTGGGGGAAGGGGGGTTGCACACGCCACAGCATTCATTTTCTCATCAACTAAATTCACACACTCTGGAATGTCAGTGTGAACACACACAAATACACCCGGATGTCCTTAGCCACCCTGTACCCACCTGACAATATTTTATATATTGATTATAGACAAAAACAAAAAAAAACAACACAAAAGCTGGGAGAGATGGCAGTGATTGTGTGTCCTAAACAGTCTTTGGAGTCCTTGGGTTAGTAGAATGAAGTGTGAGAGAGAGAGAGAGAGAGCGCGAGCGTGTGTGTGTGTGTGTGTGAGAGAGTGAGTGAGTAAGTGTGCGAGTGTCTGTTTGTGTGTGTGTGTGTGTGTACTCCTTAGCTCCTCCAGTGTGTTTAGACCAAAAAAAAATCCACTGAAAACCGGTGGGATGGATAGTAAGTAAGTGTATGTGAACCAGGTCCGAATCGGTCACTCTGAATCCCGCTGGACTTCAGAAGCATCAGCTCGGCAGATTGGACAGGTTCTGTTAGCCTGCAGAAGGGGAATAAGTGAAAGGTCAAAACCCATCAGGTCTAATTGAATGAGTGTTAAATTATGATGACAATGTAGAGGATTTGATCAGAATACACACACAGGCAGACAAAACCCAACTGGGAACTGGGAAAAACAAAGCCTGATGTGCTTAAAGACAGTGTAAGACATGGGCAGAGGCAGAGCTACGCAAATGAGAGAGTGAGACAGATGCGCTGAGACAAAAAGAAAACAGACAGAGAGAGAGAGAGAGATGCACCAAAGAGATATATGCGTGCCGACACCAAGAGAAGCATGTGTGGAGAGACAGAGACACACACAAAGGAGGAGAGATGCAAGCCAAGACAGGCAAAAACACAGTGAGACAGAATGACACAGACAGAACAAGAGGCACATGGGAAGAAATGTATGAGGACAAACAGTATAAAAGGGAAAGATACCCCAAGACACCAACCTTGAGCCATTTGTCGACACACTTTGCATGGAATTCGTGATTGCAGGGCAGGACTCGGAGCAACTGTCGCGACTCGAAATCACACATGCACACCACGCACCTAAAGAGTGCACGCGCGCACACACACACACACACACACAGGTTAAAGAAATCAAACCATACACCCTACCACGATATTTACTACGATAACTGCACTTAAACAATGCAATGACAAAGCAATGCAATGACAAAGTTGCAGAAAAACTGTATTGTAACCTCTTTAAAATATGCGGCCAAATACTAATGCCCTTTTCGCTTTAATCCAGCAGACTAACACACATATATATACACTGCATGTTTTGTTTAACAGTAGCTCAATTATTCCAAAACTTCAGCTGTGTGTTTGTGTTTCTTCGTGTGAGTGTTTGTGTGGCTCACAGGGTTTGCTCGGATTGGTGGTTGCTGGGGTTGAATCTGTAGGAAGGCAGCTGTTCAATGTCAGCTTTTGTCAGGCCGCGTGGTTTGGCTTCCCCGAGACGTTCGGCAAGGTTCAACAGAGCCTGAAAAACACACAAAACGCGATTAGAGGCATGTTTAGCAACCTGGCTGTGTGTATGCATGCATGTATGTATGTATGTATATATATGTTCACCCCTCCGCATATTTCTTTCCACTAACGGATAAATCATTTAATGCAAGATGCTGAGGTGTAAATGAACCTTCACCTCGTAATTCTCCACTTCTCCATCATCAACATCTAGCTCTAGGCTGATCGCAGGCCCCACTGCTGTAGGTTGCACTGGAAGAACAGATCTACACAGAGACACCACATCAATACTCTGTACACAACCAAGAAATACAGCTTCTAATATTTTCATGTTAAACTTACAGGAAGTATGGAAGGAGGCTAGGATGATACGGAGGAGGAGCCACAGCCTGTTGAGAACGGTAACGACGACCGGCAATGCGACGAGGCATAAAATGTGGATATGGCTGTATCGAATGAAAAAAAGAGAGGGTCATTAACCAATCGAAAGAATAAGTTAGGATAAGTTTTTTTTTTTTTTTTAAGTTTTTTTAATAATAAAAAAAACAAACAAACAAAAAAAAACAACACACCACTCCGAAGAGCTCCTGTGGCAAGGGATCATGGGAGAGGAACTGCAGAGGTGTGGACGGAGGCAAGGGACTGGGGTGGCCTGAGTGGCCGTAGTTAAAGCTGCCTCCTACTGGTAGGTGATCTCCAAGCAGCTCCACCTCGTTCTCAATCCTCTGTAGAGGCTACACACAAAAAAAAACAACACATGATAATTTAGTGACAAATCAAATATCATGCAATGTTTGTGTTTCTAATATGAATAGCAGGTGTGGTATTTTCTGTTTCCACTCACCGATCGTGACTGTTGTGTCTGGAAAGGCAGGAAGTGTGTTGGCGGGGCCAGGTGTGGTGGATGGTGATGGTGCGATAGGTGGTGTGGCGGGTGAATCAGGAAGGGGGAATCACTGGAAAGCAGCGACGGAAATGCGTACGGCACAGGCAAATGCTGTACTGAACAGGCAGGCAGCATCTAACAAAGAGAAACACTTATTTTTACTGTGTTTGCTTTGAACACCAGAGGGCAGCAGTGTATACTGAATGCGAATACCTGAACACATACTAGCATAACTACTAATTGGAAAACGTGGGCTTAATACCAATTAGGATTAAGATGACACGGTTGGGCCCTTGAGAAATGCACTAAAACCCCATTGCTCAGTTGTAGAAAAGAGATAAATGTAACTTTGCTTGCCATAAAATTTAATGCTGTAAATTTAAATGAGACATACTGGAGGTGGGCAGACAGGGTAGTGCTGCTGGCTGCTGAAGACTACGGAGCAGGCGGGGACCTGCTGCTGAGAAGAGCATGCAGGGATATGCTGTCCCGTACAGAGAGGAGGCGGAAGAGCATGTGCTGCCACCGGAGACACTGTGTACGATACCGGGACTGTACCCTGAGGAAGCTAACACATACAAACAAACACACATGATTATTTACCATGGTAACTCACTAGTTTGCAAATTCTGATATTCATAGCAATCTAACGGCCATCTGACCTGCTCATGAAGGTCCATGACCACGGTGCCCTGCTGCTGCGGATGCAGTAAACGTGGTGACAGAGCAGGAGGGTGGAAGGCGCGAGGCTCCTCGTTGCCTGTCGGCGGGTGAGGGGGCACAGTCGGGCCATACGAGTGAAGAGCATGAGGATGAGGAGGATGACGGTAGTTCTCATCCTGCGGGCCACCTGGAGAGCCGTGATGGAGTCGAGACAGGCGCTCACGACGGGCTCGCTGACGCCGTGCTGGGGGACTAAAACACCACAGTGCAACGATTTATCATAAAGAATTGTCATCATAAACATTATAGGTGGGCGGTGTGCAAAATACCTCCGTCTGTGTCTGGCAGGCGTGTGACAGCGCTCGGAGTGGTAGTGTGAATGAGGATAGGGGTGTGGCCTGCGACTGGGCGGGAGCTCCCATGGTCGAATGGGCGGTGAGGGAGTGGAAGGGGGAGCTGATGCCAGCTCTAGGACAGATTGCTGCGAGAGCCGCTGCCGCTTTGGACTGGGCGAGTCTTCGGCCTGAGAAAGAGAGGAATAAGTGTCGAAGTTCAAGTCCTTGCTAGAAAAAAACTTTTTTTTACCCTCAGGCAATGGTTATATCGACTTGCCAAAGCATTAAAGGAGACAAACGAAAAAAAAAACCCCAAAAAACACATACACTGGTACAGGAGCATAGTACAGCACAGACGCGCACACAGGTCTATTCCCTATTATCTGAACATACTGTCCTATAGATTGAAGTCCTTAATCTATAATTAATCCTTTCATGTAAAATATACAAAAATCACATTTACCGTCATCCATCCATTTTAGGATGGACACCGACACAAACAATCATGGTGTTCATTTGTTTCTTTTAACGACGGCAGTCAGCAACAGTGAATTATCTGAATCGGACTAGCCTGTCAGGGCAGAATGCCGCAGTGCGCTCTAAAGAGAGAACACACTGATATGTACTGACCCAAATGTCCTGCCAATAAACATATGCTATTTTGTTTGTTTAATTAAAAAAACATTGTATCAGAATGTTTCTATAATATAATGGCAGACATCCTTATCCAGAGCGTTAAAATTGCCGATCAACCTAATATTTATTTGAGAAGACACTCAAAATCCCATTATTTTTCTTTTTTCTGTTTTGAGAATCTAGACACAGATAGACTAAACTATTTTTATAAACCTCTCACTCAGCTTTGTAGTACCAGAAGTTGGCAGTAGTATGGGAAACACCTACAGGTGAATACTGGAACAGCAGTATATGAAATACAGAATTTAGTGTTGTACCATTTTAAATACAACATATACCAGTATTTTCCTAATACTGGGTCTTTTAAATTGGAAATAACAGGAATATTTTAAAAGATTCTCAAAATTATGTGTTTCAGTGGAAAGTTTCTGAAAACATTTTCTACAAATTTACTAGTTTCTGTGTTCATCAGGGAATCAATCAAGGTATCTCTCAGTTATCTCATTAACAATCTACCCATCTATCTGCAATCATAAATCAAATAAATCCATCCATTAACTACAACCTATTTATTTATCCATTTATAATTGATCCCTCATTCACCTTCAGACCTTTCGATCCATTTCAATACCTTCACCATCTTCAATCCATATTTTAAAAAATGGATAAATGAAGCATTCATCAATTGCTTAAACAGCAGCCAAGCAATATAGAACAGGAAGGGGTGTGTAGTACAGACAAACACACACAGACAATCATCATCGCCTACTGTTGCCTCTGGCCAATGTGAGGTCACTTCCTGTAAGTGTGAGGAAACATTCGGAGTAGGGAGGGGCTATTGTACAACACATACAAACACCAGCAGTGAAATGTAGCCTTGTTGTGATGCCACAATGACACACGGGTGACTCAAGCAATAGTGAAGCACAATATACCGACATGCCGAGACACTTTACGGGAAACTCACTGAGTCATGTGGAGCGTTCACAAGTGCTTGTACAGAACAGACACACACAAAGCTTTTACACACCCACGGAAAGAGGGGGAGGGAGAGAGAGAGACTATACTAATATAGGAGAGAGTACATTCTGATTACTGATACATTGGAGAAACTTACACACACACCCATATGTTGTGGGTGGTATATTTCCACACAGACAGCCGGGGCACGGCCATCAACTCCACGGGTGTGTGTGTGCGTGTGTTTAATCACTAACAGGAAACAACTAAGGGGCCAGGATCCAACACACACACACACGCACGTGCGCGCAAACAGAGCTTTTTTATCCTTTATAGATGTGTCCCTAATCAGGCTCAGTATAGAATTTCACACTCGCCTGCATCTCCATTTTCACACTTTATTCAGTCATGCCGTAGATGCCTCCTCTTTCCCATCAAGGAAGTGCAGAAACTGAGGGCACAGTCAAACCCCAGAGCAAACAATGTCCTTGGCCTGTGTGTGTGTGCGTGAGAGAGAGAGAGACCCGGCATTCGCATAGGCTGTAAATTGGGAACTTTAAATGTTCAAATTTGGTGAGAGTTCTCACTATCACAACCTGCTGCAATAAACCTTTATGACTGCTTGATTAGTAACACAACATACACTCATGACATTATACCAGCTACAGCAGGACATACTATCATGCAGGAACATGTCAGAAACACACTTCGGATCTGATGGCGAGAAAAGCATTGGTAAAATGAAAGACAATTTTTAAAAATTGAAATGGCACCTTTGAAACTGTCCTGTTGTGGAAGCTCCACCCACTGAGATCATCGGCTCCCATATGAAACCGGCCAGGCTCTAGGCACCACCACAGTGCTTTTAACGGGTGGGAAAGTGGTATCAGTAGCTAAGGGTGTTTGTGGGGGTGATGTAATAATGTGGGGAATGTTTTCTTGAGCCAAATTAGATTCTAATATTATGTAAGAAGTGTGTCTGAATGCATGAGTGGTTCCTTCTCACAACAAAAGTGCCTACAGGAGGGGTGTGACACTGTTCACCAGAGAGCTTCAAACACACAACACTGGAGTGTAAATATGAAGTGGACACGTGGTGACAGAATGATGAGTAGGCGGAACCACCCGAAAGCTGGAGCAGCAGCCGGAAAGGACGCGGTGCAGCCTCTGGGGAACGAGGCGGGGGAGGAGTGAACTATTAAATCTGCTAAGGCTGATGAGCTTAGAACAGAGACACACACAACCAGCACACACACACACATACACTGGCATATGCGTGTGTGTGCACGCTTAAGGTCAGTGTTTTTATGCTGTTTTAAGTGGAAAAAGGGACTGATCAATAAATAGATAAATAAATAAAAAGATTCCTTTTTTCTATAAATAATTAAACCCCATTAGCATTTCCACATTACATAGTACATACATGGAAACAGACCAGAGGAAATAAGGGGTCAGAGGATACGGTTGGGCCATCAAGTTCACTTCCTGTTAGTCCTTGAACTTTCCAACCTGCTGGATAATTATATCAGTGTAAGAAACCGATCTGAGCGCCGGGCCAGGCCGGGCTGGGCCTCTCATCCATGCCTGCCTTTACATTCCGCCTGAGAGCTATCAATTATTTGTGTGTGAAAAGCTACAGTAGAGAGGCTATTTTGTTCACTCCTTTTTTTCCCTGTCTCTCATTATTTTCTGGCCTTTTTTCCCTCTTCCTCCCCCATGTGTTGACTCCATCTCTCTCATTCCATCTTTTTCTCTCCCTTTCCCTCTCCTGATCTCTCTTCGACAGCCAAACCCACTTTGAGGCCGCCTCTACATTCTGAAGCGAGGAGAGCCTGTTCCTGCCTGTGTGGAAGCTGAGGAATGGCGAGTCTGAGACACACACACACACACACAGTGTGTGTTCAGTGCTCTCCGTTTCAGGACCTCCCACGAGCAGAGTTGCTTTTCTGTGCTGTCAGAGAGAACAGAATGTGGAGCGTTCACTCAGAACACACACACACACACGGGTAAAGACTGCTTTTTCAGCCTAAGTGTAGCTGCAAAGGACACCAGTTTAGCCTGTTCCTTTTTTTTTCTTGTCTCCAAAAACAGCAGAGATCAGCTGACTGAAGCGGAACCTGCAAGGCATAAACACACACCCAGACACACATTCTGCATTCCCACGCTGTGCACCTTTTTTTTGAAACATTTCGAGGCCCTGCTTCCTGCCTGCTCCCGCCCACTCAATCGTCCTGCTGCGTCCGCACAGCTGGAGTGGAGATAGTTAGCACACCTCCAGCTCCTCTGTCCTGAGTGATGTTTACTTAACAAGCTAGAAAAATTGGTGGTGCTGGGAACCGAACTCATAATCTTCCGGTTAGCAGTTGAACACTTTGGGCTACCACTTAGCTACCATCTACCCAGCAAATTATTGAGGTGTGTATAGGATAGAAAAACAGGTTTCCAGTATTGGAACTAGACCTAAATCTGTCTGCGATTCCTGACGTCATCATGAGGGTTGAAAGATTAGTGGGGACTGTTCTAGGTGTAAATACAAGTTGTGTGTGAGAATTTTGTGCGAGGTATTGTTTATTGACTTTGGTGTAGCGATGAGAACCGACGGCAACCTCCTCAATGGTTATCTGCTAACTGCATAAACATGCCAGCAAGTAACTAGTGGTTGAATAAAGATAAAGGAAAACCTCCGTAGAAGACCAGAGAAAACCAAACAAAATAGAAAAATTAAAAAAAAGGAAAACTTTATACCTTATCTGTGGCATCTGCGCAGGACGGCTCAGAATGATAGTGATACATGCCTCCCATTGCTCCTGGGGGGGGGGGGGAGAGAAATGTACGTGTTAACATTAACAACACACAAAGAAGAAAATAAATACTCCTATTATATAAGACCATAATAATCTTGGGTTCATTAATTACAATGTTACAGTGTGTGTATTCTTGGGTTTCAATAGAGGAAGAGAAGTGAGTTACCCTTGGATGCATTGAAACCTCTGCTTCAAGGACAGCAATTGGTGTGTGTGTGTGTGTGTGCGTGTGTGTGTGTGTAAAAAGAAATTATCCTCTGTGCTTCTCAGAGATAGTTTAATCTGTCATGTTTCATTTTGGCACAGTCAGATCTGAACCTGGCCATAAGCTACGTCTCTCACACACTATGTGCGCGTGTGTGTATATATATATAGACAAAAGATGTTAAAAAGCACACACACACCTCAGTTCTTATGCATGAAACGTACGCTTTTGACGAACCGAAAGTAAGAAAGACAAGGACTAAAATAAACAGATATTAAAGGAAAAGGAGAGAAAGAGCAAAATCATTTGCTTGAGTTTAGAGAAACGGGTGTTGAAGGATTACCGAAACTCAACACAAATGCAAATCAACTAGTAGCAAAACTAATGCACTAATCAGAGTAATAGCAGTACTAGTTAAAAGTAGTAGTATAAACATTAGTAGTACTATATTAATAAACATTGACCCCAGAACTAATACTACTAGTTGTAGTAGTGAGAGCAGTAGTAGTACGAGTTGTAGTAAGTTCTCTTGATTTTTTTTAGTCTCATGCCTATAACGTCACTCCTGGGTCATTTTATGTTAAGATGAGGGTGCTTTAGAAAGCCCACTGAAAAATTGCTGGTAAAAATCCAGCTACTCTACCAGAATTAACAAGTTAAAACAGCAATGTAGCATCAAACATGCATATACACACATTTTTCCTTTTTGTTGCTTTCTTCCAATTTGTTCAGAAGGTGATTATTTAAAAGTGCTTGGCTGCAAAGCCCTGAAATCCAGTAACACATGAAACACAAAAGGACCGTAAGGAGCGTCTGGCGGCCATCTTGGTGCAGCGAATAGTTAATTCTTTATGCCCTGGTTGTATCTCCCTCCAGTCAGCATTGGACGAAGGGGGAAAAGATGAGACAGACAGGACGCTACCAAAGATGGAAAGAAGGACGAACAGGGGAAAGTGGGGGATGTTCGACCTGGATAGCAATAGGGGATGGTGGGTGGGAAGGGGGGGGTGAGGGTACACAAGACATTAAGAGGTTGAGGCTTCCCCTCATGACAGTTATTGATTTTGCTCAGAGCTTGAAAGTACACCACCAATTCAATCCATTTCCTCCATCTTTCTACCCTTGCCCCTATCTTTCGCTCACTGTCTCCTACTTGCTGTAGCTCTCCCTAGCTGACTTGCGCACGCACACTGCAGGAAACCTATGTGGATTTGCCAAAGTGCTTTGCATAACTGTAACTCAACTGAATAAAAGGAGGCATCAAACAAAGAGTGCAGGGAAAAAGGAAGCAAGTAAAGAGGAAGGAGAGAGTGGAGTTTGGTCTTATGTTTCCTCTCTGTTTTTTGTTTCCTCTCTTCAGTGAGACAGAGGAAAAAGAAATTGGTAAATTGGGGACAGACAGGGTGAGAGACAGACAAGAGGCAAGAAAAGCAAAACAAACCAACAGCCATAGAAGAAGAAAATCATAATACATGAAAAAAAAAAAAATCACACCATCCCTTGCCCTCCTTGCTTTTCTCTATTCTTTTTTTGCCCTCTGACTACTGCTTAAAACTCATCACCTTTCACTCAATCCAGCTTAGGCCCCATATAACGTGATTTGGTTTCAGCCGCTCTCTCATTTCGGATCTTTTTTGCATGCGCACTCACACACACCGTAAATGGGTAACATAACACACACTGCACAGTTTCTGGCTCCAACAGTAAGGAGGTTGAAGGTTTAATCGAATGTTCAAGAAAACTACAGGTTGCAGTTAAGACTAAAAATACTATAAAAGTAACATGTTTAATTTAACGCCACCACCGAAGATGGAAAATTATCGCCATCATAAACACTTCGAGACACTTCAAGTCACCAACCGGAGTTATTTTGATAGGAGGGGTATCTTATTTTTTCAAACAAGGGGTTATTTTTCCATGGAACAATTTAAGCAGGTTTACTTTAGGAAGCAGGGTAGCAGAGGGTGGGGTTTGGTTAATTTTAGAGACTCGGCCAGGCTACGATTTGCTGGTCCATTTCCTCATCCAGCTCCAAAGTGGACGGAACTGCTGAAGAGGTTGCCTGGAGACGCACAAAAGCAAGCGAAAACAAATAGCTTCTTTTGTTACGAAAATAGAGAAGTGTAGAAGTGTGTGTAACAAGTAAAAAAGTGAAAGTGGCGATTTAAATAAGATGTGTCAATGTGAAAATAAATGTGAAATGGCATAAGCAGACGTAGGATTGGTCTCCGAAGTGTATGCCAATTAGGCCATGATCATGTGATGAGAAACAGGATGGTATATTTTTATCTGGCGCATGGTTGAATTGTAGCACGGCAGAAACGCTAATTAGCGCTTGTCAACTCTACAGAAAAAGGTGTTGGTATAATTCAACGGGGATATAAATTATCGTTCATTCATTTACATTAACTGGAAACGTGTAAGATTTCCACTGACTTCTCCCTCAACAGTCGATTCAGACACACTTTAAAATTTAGCTCTAATGCCCCGCGTATTGCTCGCCGTATCATCTAATAGTGCTAGTTTTTCCATGGCAACTCTCAAATGGAATGACTGTAAATAAAGCTACGTTAAATATATCATTTTTAACATGTCGTAGTCAACAAGCAGGTGTTTTTCACTGAAGACAAAAGACCCAAAAACAATTTACCCAAAAAAAGGAAGAGAAAGACGAGGAAAGAAAAGTCCTCTAGAGAGTAAGACTGGAAACATTACTACCAAATATGCAAAATGGTCAATATCATAAACGCTTGGCAATACTACCAGCGACCGGAGCTGCTCTGCTACTCTAGTAGAAAAGGTATTCAAAAGCTCACCAATCACAGAGATGCTTGCCAATCACAGGCGTTTGTAAGCTCATGGATGAAAATGATAGTTTAAATATAGCTTCAAAAATGACTTTGCTACTTGTTTTTCCTCTTTAAGCTCATACTATACAGGGAAAAAAACTAAGCGATTATTTAAATTTATTTTCTCAAGTAAAATCCTAAAGATATATTTCCCCCTGCAGTTGTGTTCAAGCAAAAACCAGATTCTAATCAGACATGTGACCTTTTTCATTGCCTTCACATACACACCCATTAAGTACAAAGCCTGGTGTGTTCCCCAATCAGAAAAGTATTAATCACCTTGGAATCAACATACGTCAGGGAGTCAAACAAAAACTCTGTAGTAGTTCTAATTGTGTTCATGTCTGAAAAAGGAAAAAAAACTATAATAAATGTGACAAGAAATCATAATCAAACCTATCAAAACAGAAAATAAATCCCTCACAACTGTGTTTTCTGTAAAAACTCTTGAGGAAACATGGCCATGGAGCAGCAGAACTGAATCTCTAGGCAGTGTAGCACAGATAAGCCTCTCTAATTGAACATGGACCCTTGTTAATTAAACAAATAGGGCAGGATGGGAATTGGTCTGAATGCGTATTTCATCCTCTTTCGCTGAATGAGTGCGTTTCCCTTTCACCTGCACTAACAAAAAAAATAAAAAGAATAGAAGAGCGAATGGAAGTCTGGATCTGGGATCAGCTTCAGAGAAACAACAAAATGTTAGTGGTTCAAGTGCGGACGTGCAGGAGTGTGTCCAGGTGCCAGGTGTCTGAGAGCAAACACAGACGCACGCAGCCAGCCATTCTCTGCTGTAAATACAGTACAGACGGACAAAAATAGAGCAGGACAGACAACTGAAATAAAAGTATGGAAAGGACAAACCCTGTGAGCGAGACAACAATGAGACCTAAATGTGAGCGTGAGACAAAGTGATTATATTGATTATATATGTAGACAGACAGACACACACACATAGGTAAGAGACCTACAAGCGAACAGCTGTGCGTGTGTGTGTGTGTGTGTGTGTGTGTGTGTGTGTGTGTGTGGACATCTCACAGATAATGAAACAGAATAAAGAAAAGTTTCAGCAAGCGTCGCTCAGGAGGAGCACAGTAACATAATCATGGCAGGAAGGGCAGAACGGTCAGCAAAAAAAAAAGAGAAAGAGAAAGAGAGAGAGAGAGAGTACACGTGAGCTGCATTTGTTCTGTATTGTGGGCAGATGGTGTTGAACTCAAGGGATTTCACTGTGCTGAGCTCCTCTCGTTATCAAAGCTGTCTCTTTGATCCCGGTCAATATCTCTCCTTTGCGTGTGTGCGCTCTCTCTCTCTCTCACACACATATATACATCTTTTTGTATACAGACACACACAGTCTATTCTTCAATCAATATTTCTTGCACTTTCTTTCTTTCACAGATACACGCATTACAGGTGAGAGTAACTCTGTGCATACAGGCCATGGATAAACCAGCAAAAATTAGGAACACTCGCACACACACACTAAAGTAACCCTAGACTGGAAATACCTGCCTAGCTGCTGCTTCTGTGCGTGTGTGTGTGGGGGGGTGTTGGTTCGATGCTTTCAGAGTTCCTATGCAAACTCAGGTGTGCTTACTCATTGATCGGTTAATGAACATGCGTGAGGTGTGTACACACACACACACACACACACAAAGTGGTCAGAAACTGTGTCCGATGATGTGTGTGCATGTGTGTGTGACTCACTGTGCCTGTTGAAAGCTGTGATGCAGCTGGGAAACGGCTTGAGCGTTTTTCACATGGTGAAAGAATAACCTTTTAACTCCTACTAACCGACATTCAAAACGACAGTCGCACACGCTCATTTTCTCTTATTCCCTATCCCTCTCTTTTTCTCTCTCGCACAACGGCAAAGGGTTAAGCACTGGCTTAACTGGCCAACTCAAATCTGAGATCAACAACTGGATTAAAAAAAAAAAAAAAAAAGTCTGTTAACGTGATGCCAAGAACATGTTAACGTCAGTATCCTTAATGCTCCAGCAACAAACGAATTCTGTGTTATTTATCAGTTGTTACTCTGCAAAAGCAACTTATCTGCACAGGTGAAAACCTAAAGTTTGACATGCAAAAATAATTATTTTGCATTTATTCATTTATCTGTGTTATATGTTGCATTATCGACTTATTTTTAGAAATCTATTTATATTTGTTGTATCATCTACTAAATTTAATAAGACTATAGCCGGACAACCACAACATTAATTTATTCAACTTCTTATTTTCTAATTCGGGGTCACAGGGCTCTGCTGGAGCCTATCCCCAGCTCTCCGAGGGGCAAAAGGGGTACACTGGGGACAGGTTGCCAGTCTGTTATAAGTACACACACGCACACTTTCTCTCATATGGGTAATTTAGATTCACCCATTAACCTACCATCCATGTTTTTGGACTGTGGGAGGAAACCGAAGTAAGCTCACACAAAAATACCCCTTGTGAATCAAACCCAGGACCTTCTTGCAAGTTTATACACCCTGATTAAATAGATAGAAATTACTGCCAACTGGCATAAATTATGAGGCCTAAACTACACAGCAGTGGTGCATACAGAATAAGGAGCAATATATACAATAAATCATGATATACTGCAATACAACATATATTTGCAATACTTCATAAAGTGAAACAAAATGCCTACAAATACACAGACTTATTTTCCTCTGCGAGACTATGCTGTATGTGTCAACTACAACTACAAAAGCATTTCTGCAATACACAAATATAATGCAAGCATCATTAGCTAACCTACATGAAATGTAGTTACAAACAAATTAAAAGCTGTGTGGTTACAAATTGCAGTGGTATACAAATCAGCCAAATGTTTTAGTCAACAAAATACCACCTGGTCATTCATTCATTTATATCCAACCGATGCCTTGATGAAAGTTGTCATATCCTGGGGCTATCACATCGATCAGTTAGGCCACAGAAATGTATCCCAGCCCTACAGTTTAGGCTATTTTATACGACTGAAAAAAATCTATTTCAGCGTTTTATAATAAAATAAAATATTTTTTTGTGTTTTCATTGCTTTTTTATGGCATCGGGCAACCACCATTGATATGAGAGGTGAAAATGTTATGTTCTCGTTCAACCAGCAAACTGTGGAGCAGCAGAACCGATTTTACACAAATGTTCATCATTGACATTTTCCTGTCAGTCATTGCTGTGCTCATGTGACAAGTGAAATCTCAGGCAGCAAGCTTAAACATGGGACACATGCGCAGTGCAAAGTATTTGGGAGGGGGGAAAAAACAATCTGGAATACGAAGTTCAATCAGAATCGAATAGCAGTGTCATTTGACTAGTCTATAGCTTACAATTGCTATTTGTGTCTTGAAACTGTATAGTATACATTAGAAAAGAAAGTGTATTCATTCATCTCAGGCTACCAAAAACTAAAGAGTGCCTGTCCAAAGGGCTACCAGGAATTAAAAAAAAAAATTTTTGCAAGCCCTAAACAAAGGCAAGTTAATAAACCTGATTTTACCTGCGCCTCCTGGGCTCCTGTGTGCTCCAGGACCAGAATGCCGGTGTCCACTGGGGGAAAGCACAGCGGCGGGTGACCGCAGGTTCTCTGGGTGTCCAAGCACCGTACATGCACTGCTAAGCTGGTGCTGCTGTTGCTGAAGGTGGTGGTGGTGGTGATGAAGGTTTGCGCCTGAACTTCCGGCACCACTGTTCACGCCAGCGCTCTGATAGAATCCGGAACGCGAGCGAGACCGAGTTCTGGGCGGCTCAGTGGCCATGAGTTGGGGTGGGTGGATAGGGGGAGAAGAGTGTGACGGGTGAAAGGGGGCTGCCGAAGAAGCGGAAAGGCTGTGAACAACGGGTAGATGGTCTGCAATTAAAGCTGCTTCCTGTGCGCCGTACTCAACTTCTGGAGCACGCTTGGGCACACGCTCGCTGCCAGCTGGAACTCGGGGACGCACACGGGGTTCTGGAGTTGTTGGAGGTGCACTAGTTGCCGCGATGGGCATTTCCTTTACACAAGGGGTGGGGAGGGTCTCTTGCTCAGCTCTCTCTCTCTCTTTCTCTCACTTTTTAAATCTGCTCTCCGTCTTATCCCTCCTGTTTTCCCAACTTTTTTTCTCACCTCCTCCTCCTTCTCCACCAAAGGAGTAAACACAAATCTGTCAAGAACAAACACACATCGGGACAAACATTTACCACACAATACCAAACACTGGTTAGGAACTGCAGTAGAGACAATGGTGGAAAGGGGGCCGGGGGGGAGGGGGTGGATTGCGTCATGTGCCTCTTAAAACTCACATTCTGTACATATAAATACTGTCAGTGGCGCTAACTTAAGTCTTTCAGAAGCGTGAATGAAAATGTACAAATATTTACAGTTTAAAAAACTTTTCCCAAAAAACATCTATACCATATGAATAACTTTGTAAGATCGTTCTGACAACATTGTTCCAAGAATGTTTTCTTGCAATATTCTCAGAACATTTATGAAGTACGAATAACATCATAAGGACGTTCCAAGAACATTGTTCTAACAACGTTAATAAAACATTGATTCAGTACAAGTAAGATGATATGGATGCGACAAGAACATTTTTGAAATAATTATAAAGCACGACTAACATAAGGACGTACCAAGAAAGTTTTCAAAACATTTGTAGTACATATAAAGTACAAGTGACATAATATAGACGCTCCAAGAACATTGTTCCAAGAACGTTTCAAGAACAATTATAAAGTGCGAATAACATCATAAGGACGAGCCAAGAACATTGTTCCAAGAACGTTTTCTGTAAACATTTTCAGAACATTTATAAAGCATAAATAATATCAAAAGAACGTTCCAAGAATATTATTCCAACAACATTTTTAAAACATCTATTAAGTACAAGTAATACATCATATAGACGCTCCAAGAACATTGTTCCAAGGACAGTTCTAAAGCAATTATAAAGTGCGAATAACATCATAAGGACGTTCCAAGAACATTGTTCCAAGAACATTTTCTGAACATCCATGAAGTTTAAATAACATCATAAAAACGTTCCAAGAGTATTGTTCCAACAACGTTTTCAAAACATTTATGAAGTACAAGTAACATCATATAGACGCTCCAAGAACATTGTTCCAAGAACGTTTCCTCAAAACATCCATAAAGTAACAATAACATCAGGGGAACGTTCCGGGAACATTGTTCTAACAACGTTTCCTCATCTACACCGCAGGAGCGTTTATTAACTGTTAATAACTTTCGGAGCATCCACCAGGGAAATCATCTGAAGAACGTTTGATGTTAACGTTTAGACAACTTTTCCGAAACGTTAGCAGAAGTTGTAACCGTTCCCCGGCTAGCTGGGGTTTATCCACTAACACAGCCCAACACTTTTGAAGCCATTTTGTTTAACTTAATCACCACACACATTTTAATATACGCGCACGCGCGGATTTAACTATAAGCGCCACATTAGTAACTTTAAAGACTTCCGTGAATTCATTTATTCCTCAATGCTAAGCTAATCTGCCGAAGGCTAGCTTGCGTTAGCTAGCATAAACACAGCACGAGCGCACCAACGTCACCAAGCCAGGAAATCTACCAAGAACAAATAAATAATAGTCAACTTTGGTGTTTTGTTTTTTTTAAACTATAATTACACATCGATTCGCTAATACAACCACTGAGCTATTTAACAATCCAATCCTCGGACTTTTAAACCGACGTGGGAACCGAAACTCAACGGCTCTGGGCCAAGCTCGAGCGCTAGTCGACTTAAACCGTAAAAACAAGTCACAAAATCAACGTAAGCACAGAGCTGAAACTGTCCGATTCGTTTATCGCTGTTAAAGAAATTGTTTTTAAATATTACAACTAAATAAAATTAAATCCACGTCCTTAATTAGAAGGGTAATCTAGATTGAAAATCGTTGCCCGGCGAGGGGGATTTAAAGGGAGGGGGATTCACCATTCGCTCGCTCGCTCGAGCTCTAAATGATCCGGAATTAAAAATCAAACCGGAATTTAATCGGATTCATAAACATAATCGACGTATTAACGACTTCAGTCGAAGATTCGCAGTATTCCACAACTTAAAACAAAAAAACATGACAAAATTCCTCTTTGAGGCAACCCAGTCTATTATTTCCCCCCTTTAAGAATCTCCTTACCGATTTCACACAAACGAAAATAATTAACTTCCAAACTTCAGTGCCGGCTTCATGTGTGTTCGCGTTTGTGTGGCTAAATGTATTTTTCCCGAACAGCTCGATTCCCCGTGTTCGTCCAGACCGACGGCGCTGATTAAAATGTGACAGAGATCATCAACGGGGATTTTCACGTTTCCAACAGAGAGAAGACTAAACCAGCTGCACACCGAGCCACTCGAACGCCAACGTAGTTGTTGGCGCAGCCGGACGCATTCGGACATCACCGGGAAAAACAGTTCTCAACTCGAATCTAATCTAATACACGTTTTCTAACGTTTTTATAACCCCACAAAAAGGTCTTTGGTATCTCATTGGAATTAAATTCTTCCCATTTCAATATTTTGAATTTTCTTGATAAATATCACTTTCATGAATTTCAAATGTGAAAGAAAACTCTGTTTTCATAAAAACATCTATTCATCCATCTTCTATACCCGCTTATCCCCTAATTTGGGGTCACGGGGGTCTATTGGAGCCTATACCAGTGCATATAGGGGGAGAGGCAGGGGTACACCCTGGACAGGTCGCCAGTGCATCGCAGGGCCACATGCACAACCACACGGAACTCACACTCACTCCTATGGCAATTTAGAATCACCAATCAACCTAATGCATGAGTTTTTTAACTGTGGAAGGAAACCGGAGAACCTGTAATAAACCCACACAAGTGCAGGGAGAACATGCAAACTCTGCACAGAAGACCCCTTGCCCGGAAATTGAACCCATGATCTTTTTGCTGTGAGGCGAGATATATATATATTTATATATATATATATGTATATATATATATATATATTCCTCCGGCTACCGTATTACTCTCTCTCTGTCTCCCTCTCTCATGATCTAAATTTTGGGTTATTTTTCCTTGGATTTGTAAATGCTACAAGTAAATTTTTTATGCAGTATATAAGCTCAAATTGATCACAATTATTATTATTATAACATTTAATGTTTGTAATTGTTATTTTTTTTAGTCCAAAAAAATACACCAGAAAGACTAAATCGCAAGAATGATCACTAGCGTCATAGACTCCAGTCGTACAAAGAGATGCTAAACTAAATAATTTAATTTAATGAATTTACTTTGTATACCATATTAACAATAGACATTATCTTGAAACAGTGCAGAAAAAATATTCATTTTGCTTAAACTGTTATTTAGATTATTTTATGTGTTCTAAGTAAGTTATCAAAACATTTTTACAATATTCATCTTATTCCAACGCACATAGAGCAACCTTATCACAACCACTTACGTGAGCAATTTAAAATTAACCTAATGTACATGTTTTTGGACTGTGGGAGGAAACCAGGGAACCCGGAGTAAAACTAACCACAACACCACCTGAGAACGTTCACTGACAATGAATAATGTCATGCAGATGTTTTTTTAATAAGAATGTTATCTCTCAGCATCACAAGAAATATATGAACTATTAATAATATAAAAAAACAATAAACAGTATTTTGAGGACATTTGTTTCTAACGTTTAAACAAACTTTGGATAAATGTTAGATAATTTTTGTCCGAACATTCCTGGTTAACGGAAAAGTCTGAAAACTGTGGTACATTTAAACACTTAACACTAACTGAAGCAAAATTTTACATATTTCTGAAAATAAACTTTACAAATGACCTTTTGTCATCTAAACTGGTACCATATTAGCTAACCATCATGCAAACAAGTAAAAATACAATTATTGTTAACCTAAACTAAAAGATTTTGAGGCTTTAGAACCTCGGTAGCTACTATCATTAGCTAACTATATTTTGTTTATATTTTGTTTAATGCCAATTACACCAAAAATATGGCAGCAAGAGAAAATGATGTTTAAGATCAATACATAATATTAATACAGAAATTAAAATCGTACAACAGTGGCTAATTTAAAACATTTTTACTGAATCTAGAATAGCATTCTTCCCTACTAAATAGTATAAAAATCAAGTATGCGGACCCAGTATGAGAAAAACAGTGGGTAAAAGTCCCTGGTTGAGCTACTACGTTCACCCATATTGTGAAGTATAGTGGACACTTTACTATTACTATACCATATTCTCTTGGGCAAGACGACTCGTCATATTCTGAAATTTCTGTTGTGAAGTTCCTTGTCTCATGACAGTATTAACATGGTGGAGGTGAGTTGTCTGATTTTTGATCATTTTAATCATACTAATTAAATTCTAATCATATATTTATCATTCGATATAGAACAGCATTCCTTAATGGTTGGACATATACTAACTAAGTGGTGCCTACTTAGGATCTAATTTCAGACACAGCAGCTCTCGACCGTCTTCATTTTTTTTTTTGCCATGTCCACTCCAGCTCCACTCATTCATTCATTCATCTTCTGTACCCGCTTATTCCCGAATCCGGGGTCACGGGGG
>JAOTQW010000026.1:4810025-4820470 GCA_026260075.1 Sisor rabdophorus
CTCTTCTCTTCTCTTCTCTTCTCTTCTCTTCTCTTCTCTTCTCTTCTCTTCTCTTGAAGACACAATGCCTCTTCTCTTGAGGCCCCACAAGTCAAGTTCCCCCTTTTCCGCCCACTTCCCTTCTGGCGAATAGAGGTCATGGGGTCGACACGGGGTCTTCCCCAAACACACACACACCCACGCACGCACACACACACACACACACACACACACACACACACAAACACACAAACAATATTCTAAGGCTCTTTCATATCCCTCCCTTTCCCCAGTTCCTTTACTATTCTTGACCAGCTGTGAGTCACACTATACTGCACCGCTGAACACACTCACACCAGACACACACACACACACTATTTTTTTATTTCTAAATCAATAACTTACATATATTACAACTTAAACCTTATCACACACAGGCAATGAATGAGCTACAGTCCAACCTTTTAAAGCACACACACAAACACACACACCCACACACACACACACACATGCACGCACGCACGCTGCTGTGTTTGAGCGTATCTCCTTGTCAGCAAGCTGACCACCTGCAGTCTTACCATGTCAATTAAACACACAAATTCATTTCTCTCAAACACACCATCGCTGTTCCACGGCTGCCTTAATTATACTGGCACACATCGCTCTAATTGGTGCATAGATCAGTGTGCATGTGTGTGTATGTATGTGTGTGTCTGTGTGTGTGTGTTTAGTTTTGCTTATGTTAGTGTATTATTGTGCATGTATGAGTGGTTGTGTAAGCATATATTAGTCTGTACATAAGATTCTATTTGTGTGTGTGTGTGTGTGTGTGTGTGTGTGTGTGTGTGTGCACTTTAGAATGTATGTGGAGGGGGGTGGTTGGCAATATAAATGTCTATGTATGTTAGAGTGCGAGTATGTTAGAGAATAATTACTTTATGTGTGTGTGTGTGTTTGTGTATTTTGTGATAGATTGTGTGTGTTTAGTGTGTGTAAATTTGTGTGTTCAATCATGAGTCTAATTTACACACCTAAAAGTAGTTTGAATCAAATCGTCTCTTACACAACAGTCATTTGACGAGATGTGAGTAGTAACAAATTACATTTACTATGTACATGTCAGGCGGCGCATTGTGCAGTGGTCAGCACGGTCGCACTGGGCTCCAGCAGACCACTGTGACCCGAGTTCGGGACTAAGCAGGTATAGAAGATGAATAAATGAATGTTACATGTCAATTTCTTGGTAGGGCAGCGTAGTAGTGGTTAGCCTGGGATTCGAACCCAGGACCTTCTTGTTGTAAGGTGACCCAGTGCACACAGGGCGAAGGCAGGAAACACCTTAAACAGGTTGCCAGTCCATCGCAGTGCCACAAATAGACGAACACACATAATGTACATATTAATAAACTTAATGTACATGTTTTTTGGACTGTGCTCATCACTAGCTAAAAGCCGGAGTACCCGGAGGAAACCAACACAAGCACAGGGAGAACAAGCAACCTCTACACAGACAGAATCATTGCCTAAGAATCGTACCCAGGACCTTCTTGCTATGAATCGACCGTGCTATTCACTACGCCACCGCACCAAACTGGAGCAAACATGTACACTCCTATCTTATAGTTACATGATTAAAAAAAATTATAATCATAATAAAACAATAGCACAACTGGCAGGGATTCGAACCCCTGTCTTTAAGATATCAGTCCAACACCTACACCACTTAGCCGCAACTTATCTCTAATATGCATTTTATACAAACAGTTTGGTGGGCCTGGGAATCCAACACCATCAGAACTACCACCATTGCAACAGTGGTATATAAGTATCATGTGAAAATGTGGAAAAGGAGACTAGAAATGTTTGAAATTAAATAAAGTTTTGCAGAATTCCAGAATTTTTTTTTTATTTTATTATTGATATTTTTTCATAGTTCCTTTATGTAAAAGTTTTTATTAGTCAGTAAATATTAACAAAAATGAAAGGAGGTTTTACATTGTTGATTTATTCGGACACATTGTGTGTTACATATGTGTATATAGATGTACTATATATATATAGTGTGTGTTGTTTATTTATCAGCTGTGTGTGTGTGTGTGTGTGTGTGGCATCTGGCAGCTTTTCACATGCAGCGGGGGTTTACCCATAGATGGCATTTTAATGTACATGTTCACACACTTAGACACACGATGTCTTTGCTGGATAGAGATGTTTGTCTAAGACCTGTCAGCGGTGTCCAATCCCCCTGCCCCGATACATCTGCCATTGCTCAGCTCCTTCCATCTGTGCTGTGTGTGTGTGTGTGTGTGTGTGTTGCTATGTACTGGAATGTAAATAATAAAACTGTTAGCGTTTGTGAGGAAATTAGGAAACAGTTCTTACTTTCATCTCTTTTTCTCTTGCTGCCATCAGCTGCCGAACTGATTCCCAGAATTCCGCTGATGGAGTAGGAGGAGCCTGCAGCATCGCTGGTCACCGCCGAGACCTGAGTCACCGCTACGGTGGACACTGAATGGTCAAAAAAGAGGTCACAAGGTAATACCTATCAAGTTTTTGTTTCATCACACACACATACACACACACACTTTTTGTCTCTTTTTACTCACATATACAGTCTCGCACTCTCGCACACACGCACACTCATGAACAAACCCACTCTTACACACATGCAGACACACTTACACATCATACAAACACACACTCTCTTACAAATGCACTTTTACACATTCACACACACTTAGACACACATAAATTCTAATACACACTTCCATGGGTCCCTTTACATACACACGCTCTCACACATTTTCACACATTTTCTCAAACCAGACACACACACATTTAAAGCTATTTCAAATGAGTGTGTTGTGTCAATATAAAAAAGTTTTCTGTTGTTTTTGGAAAACAAGACACGTGTTAGTGCTAGTGATGATTTAACACCTAACGCTTTTAGCTAGTGATGAACACAATCATGTTGTCAGTTGTTGTTATTTTCACTGTTTGTTTCTTTTGCCCTGTCGACCCCCGTGTGTTTCTTTTTGGTTAAGAAAAAAATCGCACAACAAGCTGTCAGTTTGTATAGTTGGCGAATAAAACGACTCTGACACACAAACAGTCTCCTATTCGACCTGCTCCTTCCATCTTGTCATTCCTCCGTGCTCCCTCTGCCGCCTTATCTCATTTCCTGTCAGGTGACGTTCAACATGAGTGACAGGATAGTGGCCTCGTGGGGACAGACAGGGTTCTGCGATGTTGCTAATCCACACTCTCGAGTGGAGCAGAAAGAAAAAACGAGCAAAACAATAAGAAAATTGCTCGACAAAAAGATAAAAGGCTCTTTGCCACCACTTGGCATCGGTATGCTAACGGCGAGCGAAGCGTAATGAATGCATATCCCTGTATTTTCAACTCCATTTATCATTTCAATTATCAGCTTTTCTCGTTTTTGCGCTCGCCGTGTTTTTTATTTCACTGAGATGCTGCGCAAATCGCTCTGTATTCGAAATCCCTAAATATGAATTTTCCATCTGAGCGTGAGAACGATTTATCGTCCGGATCTGAAGTCAGGGAGGCAAATTAATTTAGATTAAGCACTGAGGTAAGATTATAAAGATTAGAGGTGTGAGTGAATCAGGAAACTACAGTACGTGACTAACAGAGTCAGTGCGACTGAGGGTGTATGTGGGACAGCCCTCATTTTTAGGACTCAGAAAGTTCTGCATCCCCAAGACTCTTCTGTATTAGACTCTTCTGTATCTTCTGTATTAAATTTTTTTTATTATTTTAATCAGACATACTACCAGCATGGACATTTAAAGTCAAAGGCATAAAATATTTATTAAAGAGGTAAGACTTAATAACATTTGTTCATTTATTCAGCTTCATTACCCGCTTATTCCCTAATTCGGGGTCCAGGGGTCAGCTGGAACCTATCCCAGCACACCTAGGGCGAAGGCAGGGGTACACCCTGGACAGGTCTCCAGTCCATTGCAGGGCCACACATAGACAAACCAGATACACTCCAAACTCACTCCAATGAGCAATTCAGAATCACCAATCAACCTAATGTATATGTTTTTAAACTGTGGGGGGAAACCACAGTACCTCTGCACAGAAAAACTCGAACCCTGGACCTTCTTGCTTGGAGGCGACCATGCTAACCATTCTGCCACCGCGCCGCCCCCACTTGTATCGTTGCTCACTTATAAAGCTGTTAAAATACATAACCCATAAAAGTGTTTATATAATGATGACCATCAGCCAATTAGGATGCCGTATTCTCGCCAGCGATCTAGGTTTGCCTTGCTAAATTGTGTGTATGCAGTTAACAAAGTTGTTTTTACATGAGACAAAAAGTGTGTGTTTCTTTGGTTTTAGTGGTGGGGGAGTGGTAAAAAAAAGACTTACCTAAATTATGCGCAGAAACGCTTCCTGATTGGCCGGGCTGCTGCTGGACTTTAGTGCGAATGATCCTGGAGTAAACAGCACACAAAGAGAAAACAGACATCATGAGTATGAGTGTGTGTGTGTGTGTGTGTGTGTGTGTGTGTGTGAAGTGGCTGACAAGGCAGCACAGCCTTGCACTTCCTGCATGATCGCTCAAGCAAAGCGCAAGCCCTCATTTTTTTCCTTTTTTCCCCCTTTCCTCTTTTTCTCTCTGTCGCTTTCTTTCTCTTCTTCTATGTCATCGTACACATAGTGTTGAACCTGGACTCATGAATATGTGTGTGCACCTCACTGTCTCATCTCATCCTCTTTCTTTTTCTGCCTCCCCCTCCATTTTTTTTCACATTTTCTGTTTTATTTTTACTTTTCCCAAAGTAGTATGGTATATGGTAACCAAGGGTTTGAGTTCCAAAGGGTTTCCAGTTGACTTTGCTTTCGCTTGTGGGCGGCTGATTTGATTTAAGGTACCATGTAAACAAAAAAAAAACAAAAGTAACAACTAAAATAATAAAAGAGATATATGATAAGAGATAGTAATGAAACTATTCAATTAACAAACCTGGCAACGCACCTGGTGGAAAAGACACATGGGCAACACCATAGTATGTTATTATAGATGATGTCCACTATGCAAATATCATTGCAGGTTTACCACCATTCTCCCCTTGCCAAAGCATCACATGCGCAATAATTGCAAGTGTGCAATAATTACTGTGTTTTTGTTATGTGCACTGACCTGTTGATGGAGCTGACGCTGGGCACACTGTCGTTGTCGCACACTCTCTCAGCCAGTAGTCGGTCTCGTATCTCCCAGGCAAACATGGTGGGGTTTTGGCGTTTGTAATCAGCGATTTTGTCGACAACTTTGGGTGTAGCAACCTTTGGTTTGGATCCTCCGATCACGCCTGGCCTGATGCTGCCTGTCTCGTAGTACCTGCCAATCAAAAAATGCAACCTGTCAGAGATTTTTGACATTAACGACTTGGCTCAAATTTTTGCTGCTTGTTCATGGGAGACACACACACACACACACTAATAGCAAGCTTTACAATCAGACATAGCTGTTAATCTGGGGACTTGGTGTAAGTTAGCAGTTTTGTTACAGTATTAATTGTTACAGTATAAATCAAAACAATTTCAGTTGTTTTCATCCTAAAATGTTTTCAGTGTCTACATTCGTACAAGCAATAGTGAATCACATAAGAAACATATCTGGTTTTGAGCTACACAAAACAGAAACAAATGTTATTTTTCCTTAACATTAAACTGTAGCTCGTTTTTGACCGTTTTCTCAATTTCACTAGCTAGTTCCATTCATTGTCTATATTCCTAATCAGGTTCACTGGGATCTTCTAGGGTCTATGCCTGCTGTCATTGAGCAAAAAGTCTATCATGGACAGGTCACCAGTCCATCACAGGAGCCACATACAGACAACAAACGACCACACACACTTACACCAACTTTTATGGGTATTTTCGAATCTAACGTTTTTTTCAGACTGTAGGAGAAAACCAGAAACCACAAAAAGAGCCTTGCTAAGAATACAAACCTTGGGTCCTACTTCTTAATTGTTTTAAATGTTTGTTGCTTTCGCTTAATATGCCAGATTAAACAGGGATTACTTTTGTTACACAGACACGCTGTAAACACATTACAGAGACCCTGTAGCCTTTCTCCCTAAAGTACACACAGAAAATCAGTGACGCCTTAAAGACATTTGGGAAAATCCAGCTATTAACACGACACCGTGGATATTCATCCACCTTATTTAGTTTAGCGTGCTACACGCTCGCTACACGCACTATTAAATGCAGGGGCTTTCTTGTTGTTTGCCTGGTAGCCGAAGAGCACGAAGGAAATTAACACACGCACACGGGGCCTAGTGGTAACGCATGACTGAGCCGCACCGGGGCTTCGGGGGGTGGAGAGGGAGAGAACAATGGCAAACACATTTTTTCATATTGCTAAAGGGCCTAGTGCTAATCCCACACCTTCATCTATTCTAATTCTATCTCTCTCTCTCTTTCACACTCACTCTTTCCTTCTCACTTTTAGACTTTTATGTATGTCCCTTCCTTTTTTTTGTTCTCCAATGCTTTATAAATCATTTTTGTTCTAAATCTCTTTCTCTCTCTCTCTCTCTCTCTCTCTCAAAATCTCTCTCTAGCTCTCTCTAGCTCTCTCTCTCTATGTTCTTCAACCTCCTCAGCAGATGTATGCCACCCGTTTCATTGGAATGCAAATGTACAATGTGATGAATCTTTTCTTTTTGTGACAGAAAGGAAGAGAGAGAGACAGAAATTGAAAGGCTTTGACCCGCTTCAATTCAGGATGAAAAAAGTTTTTTTATTTTAAATTTGATCACACAAAAGCAGAAACTGCTGATTCAGTCTTTTTAGGAAAACATCGCTCCGCTGTGATGCTTTCAATCTCTGCCACTAAGCGAACATTTGGTAGTCTTTGTCAGAATACATTTGGAGAGCAAATGTAGGTTTTTTATATCAGTTTTACAGGTATTAATTGATCACCGAAATTGACTACTTTCAAAATGGCGCTTTGTCATATCTACCAACATCAAACCAACGTTAAAAGACCTTAAAACCAATCGTCAATCGTCAACACTACTAGCAGAAGTTTTATTAAATTGATGCAGGTTTTTTTCCAATTATGAAGCTGATCATCGCTTTAACAGTTTTTTACCATTATGGCACTGTATCATATGGAGAGACGAGTCAACAATTGTGCTCAAAGAAAAAGTAATTTCAATTATTAGCAAAGAAGGCCATTACAGTGGCTTGATGGTTAGCACTGTTGCCCTAGATCAAGAAGATCTGGGCTCAATTCCCGGGCAGGGATCTTTCTGTGTGAAGTTCGCATGTTCTCCCAGTGGATGTACCTGGAGAAACATGTACATTACCCTAATTGCCCATAGGAGTGTGAGTGTGTGTTTGTGAACTGTTTGTGATAGAGAGGTAAAAAGTGGGTATAAAAGATGAATGATTACACAACACTACAATCTTGTCTGTAACACTGCCATTTTGTAAACTTGCAAATAAGTTACCGTGTGACCAGAACCTTAGATTGATAAAACATAGAAGAAGATTTATTCAAATAAAAACCCTCACCTGCCCAGAATCTTGCTGACGCACCCATGGCTGACACGAAGCTGGCGGGAAATGTCGCATGGCCGTACACCTTGGTGAGCCAGCTCTACAATTCTTTGCCTCACTACGTCGGGTAGGGGCCTCCCATTCACAAACACCCCACCCAGCTGATTCACTCCTCCGTGCCCTGGAAAAAAAAACAGGTGTACATCAGAATTGTGGGCATATCGGGTTCACAAATTTCAACAATTGCTTAATGACTATTCCATTTTCATCATAGTTTTAGACAGGTTGTATTTTTGTCTTTTACTTTTTATCACCCAAAACCCATGTCCCTAGTGGCCGACTTTTAAAATTGAACCTGTCCTACTCCAATATGCCACTTTTGACATGAGTTGCCTTTGTGCAGGGGTGTCCAAAGTTCTACCGGTAGATAAATTTCCTCATTCTGCGGCTTGTCTGTTGAAAGGTGAGCATAATTCACAAATCATGCATTTTTCCTAAGGTCAACACAAGTGACAGAACAAATGTAAGTATTCCCAAATGCACCCAAAGCTAAAAAGACCGACCCATTTGAACAGCGCCACATTGAGCATTATTTATTTTAACTAGCAACAGTGACGCGTTATGCATAGATAGTATAGTAATTTTAGTACTAATATTTGCAATATATTTCAATCTATATCGATTTGAAATAGTGACAGTGCGGAAGCCGGTGTAAACAGGTAGATGTAAAAGCTAGGCAGATGATCATCATCGTAAAGGGTTGTGTCCTAAATAGCTAAAAAACTAGCTACTCTTTCGATGTGTTAGCAAAGATTTTGAACAAACAATAGCTATACTGTCTCTTTTTCCCATTGCAAAAAATTACATACATATACAAAGCTTAAAAATCCTACGGTGAGAATGACATCTATGGCATATCAAAGGCCTCCACGGGAGACTTTGGAAGATTATTTTTAAGCGTGTTTGACAGCAGCGTTTATACCTCGCCGCTGGGTGATCGAGTGTTTCGCTACAGCATGAAGCTCATACCATGAAAAGAATACATTTATTCAACAGCGTGTACAATGTTACAGTTACTTCAGTGTAAATTTAAGCTTGTGTGTGTGTGTGTGTGTGTGTGTGTGTGTGTTTGCGTTAAATATTGCCATGCTAATCCAGTAACTCTGTCATATTAACATACTGATTGCTTCAGTACAGAATCCCCCTTTCCTGCAACACACACATACACACACATACACACACACAAAACAAAGATGCACACAGGGAGTGTGCTGTGTGTGCTAATCCAGCCTCTGAGCGTGATAGTTCTTAAACACATTGCTTCAGGTTATATCAAACCCACCCTTCTTTACTAATGCCCCCACATACAAAACACATCAATTCACAGAAAGTAATGTGTCACCATTCATCCATTCATCTCTCTTCAGCTTTCTTTCATTTTTTTATCTCTGGATGCACCTTTTCTCCTGTCTCTACCTAATGATCTGTCCAGCTGATTGCTCCTCATACAGAATTCAATGTAATGCTCACAAGCAGGAGCCATTATTTGTTTTCAATTTTGTAGGAAAAGTTTCAATAACCAATATAATCAGAGCTGATGGCCTACAAGAATTTACATTTCTTTTTTTTCTTTTCGTTAAACTTTGTTTCTGCTCACTTGAATACTAATTGACTGACTGACTGATTCACTGACTGTTTTACTGACTGATTGACTCACTGACTGATTCACTGACTCTTTACAGACTGACTGACTCCCTGACTGACTGACTCTTTGACAAATTCACTGACTGATTTACTGACTGGCTTAGTGGTGGGCACTCATTTATTGACTTACCCCATGACTGTTTATCTCACGTTTAACTAAAGTAGAGACCAACTGTCTGACTCGCTGCCTAACTCACACTGCAACTCACCTTCTAATTCACTAATTCTCTGGCTAATTTACTCCCTAACTCACTGCCTAATTCACTGTCTAATTCACCAGATAATTCACTAGCTAATTTACTCCCTAACTCAGTGTTTAATACACTGTCTAATTTCCAGTTTTACTGTCTAATTCACTGTCTAACTCACTGTACAATTTAGAGTCTCACTGTCTGACTCACTGTATAATTTACTGTCTAACTCACTGTAGAAATTATTGTCTAACTCACTGTCTAACTCACTGTATAATTTATAGCCTAACACATTGTATAATTTACAGTTTCACTGTCTAATGCACTGTCTAACTAACTGTATAATTTATTGTCCAACTCACTGAATAATTTACTGTCTAACTCACTATATAAATTATTGTCTAACTCACTGTATAATTAATAGTCTAACACATTGTATAATTTACAGTCTCACTGTCTAATTTACTGTCTAACTCACTGTATAATTTATTGTCTAACTCACTGTATAATTCACTGTCTAACTTACTATACAAATTACAGTCTAGCTCACTGTCTAATTTGCAGTCTCACTGTCTGATTTGCAGCCTCACTGTCTAATTCACTGTAACTCACTGTATAATTTACTATCTAACTCACTATATAATTTACTGTCTAACTGTTCAATTCACTGTCTTATTCACTGTATAATTTACTGTATAATTTATAGTCTAACTCACTGTATAAACTATTGTCTAACTCACTATATAATTTATAGTCTAACTGTCTAATTTACAGTCTCACTGTCTAATTCACTGTCTGACTCACTGTATAATTTATAGTCTAACTCACTGTATAATTTATTGTCTAATTGTCTAATTTACAGTCTCACTGTATAATTTACTGTCTAACTTACTGTATAATTTATAGTCTAACTCAATGTATAATTTATAGTCTAACTCTGTAAAATTTACAGTCTCACTGTCTAATTTACTGTCTAACTTACTGTATAATTTATAGTCTAACTCAATGTATAATTTA
>JAOTQW010000026.1:4851165-4862039 GCA_026260075.1 Sisor rabdophorus
CCCCCGTGACCCCGGATCCGGGAATAAGCGGGTAAAGAAGATGAAATGAAATGAATCTTCCTTTTTCTTCTGTACATGTCTAGTCTATCAGGTGTTTCCATGTTGTGGCCTTCAGCACTATTTATTGTTGGTGATTTTAACTCCAAGTCTGTTGTTTTTATAAAAATTTTGCATTCCCCTTTATTTAGTGGTACATAAGAGGTGTGTGTTTTGTATTGCAAGCCAAGTCTGCCTTCTGAACACTATGTGAAGTGTGTAACAACATCTGCAGAGTAAGAGCTGTGTGAATATGGTGATGGTTTTGCGAGGTTGAGGAAGGATGTTTCAACAGACGCTTAGAGAGATGAGCTTTTACTTGTCTCTGTGTGTGTGTGTGTGTGTGTGTGTACACATATGCTAATTTGAGTCAGGTGTGTGTATATAAGGGAGCACTATTTTGTGTTTGTGTGTGTGTGTGAGACTAAGGGCATCTGCCCTTATCTGGGCACCGCAGTGCCACTTCAGCTGAAACGCCACACCCCTTTCTCCACTCTGGGTGTTTGAACAGAAGCCACTTACACACACACACACACACACACACACGCACACACACTATACAATCATATAAGTGTAAGCTCAACTGTTTCTTGGTGTTTTGATTTAAAAATGTAAAACAAACATTTACTCGGATAAATGACGTATTTCTTTTATCCCAACTTTTTTTTTTGAGCTCAGCCAAGCTGAATGGTTAAGTTTTCAGCTAACAAGTGTAAAGATTCAGCTGGCTTAGCTAGGCCGTTACTTATTTATACATATAACCTTCTTTAAAAAAAAAAAGAACGTTTGTGGTCAAAATAAAATGTGTTCAAAGTATATAAATTAAACATGCATTACTTTTTGCAGTAAGCCTCAAGTAAAAACACTTGTTTAAATTTAAATGTTACTAAGATTTTCTTGTGAAATTAATTTTCTACATGACATTTACCTGACTTTCTATTTTAAAAAAAGCACCCAAATTTGGTTTGTCTTTAATTCCCACTACAAGCGCAGACCGAGTAATCCCATTTCGAGACTCTGCTCGCACCCTTGCCTTCAGCGTCCGGCTTTTTGGGTGGGCTTTAGCATGGGACAGCAGGTAGCCTTAATCATGTTATGCAGTTTTTCAGGGCTTTAGACGACGGGTGTGCAATAGGGAGCTATATGTGTGTGGTTTTTTTTGTGGGCCGGGGGGGGTCCTTGATGGCAAGCTTCCATCCCAATTTCATACTGAGCGGTTACATGCCAAGTTCGATTAGCCAAAGAAGCCATTTCGGCCTGCAGTTTTTAGTGCATGCGCAGGATTTGGTTGACTTTTTTTTTTTGCCATAACATTATTCTGTTGTATTTTCTTTATTACTTTACTTCTAAGACTAGGATTATAAATGAATTAATATAGCTAATTTTTTAAGTTTTAATTGTCAGTTTCCTTTATTTAATATATATTTATATTATAAATATAGTATAAGTATAAACATAGTATAAGTAATATATAACAGTAACTGGCCCATATAATAATATTTTTAATGTATTTTTATATTTGGAAATGGCCACAGAAACCTCAACATCTGGGTTTGTTTTTCACAGGTGCTTATTTGGTTTTTAGGCTGAACGTTTGTTCAGATTTTTGTGTGGGGTTTGTTTTCTGATGATAAAGAAACGTCTTCCTCCCACATGCACAATTTCTTCTAATGTGAATTAGTTTTCCTTGTAAAGCGGGAACTCATTATTTAAATTCGATAACGAATCTGTAGTCAAATAAAGGAAGGAGATGAGTTGTTTGTTTTCCGCTCAAGAGGGGATATGAGAGTTTCGCCAATCGTTGTCCCCCTTGATGTGTTTTACATAGGCTTTGTTTTTTTTCCTCCGACTGGAACCTTTAAAAAAAGGAATTATACGGTATAGTATATACAGTATTGCGAAGCTCAACAATCAACTTTGAAGCACTTTTGTACGTCTCTCTGGATAAGAGCGTCTACTAAATGATGTAAATGTATAACCTACAGTAAAACATGTTTTATTGTCATGATTTATGTATAATAGTATTGCTATAACTATATTTAGCTATAATTACCTTAAATCTGCTCTTTAAGAAAAAGTTCTCTTTAAGATATAATTTTAACATGAGTATTTCCTGATTATACTTTGAGTATCTTGAATAAACAGATATAGACAACAAGCAGATCTTTATTATGCAGTTTTCCAAGCAACATGCTTTGTAAATCAGTTCATTAATTTGTTGTTATTATCCAGGCGCTTCAAGCAGGACCAAATTTTCCATCGTCCTCTCAGTGTCCCTCATCATTTACGCTCGATGAAGGGAAAAAACTGGGGAAAAAAAAAAAACAAGGCTGGAGCAACACGTCAATTATAATTACCAATAAAATCCATTATAATCAAGCAGTCATTTAATATCAAATCAAATTATTGTCCCGGTGACGGAAGAAAGAGGCACCCTCGCGAGACGTGATTAATTTTTTCCCTATCACAGGCACCTTTTTCTTTTTTGGTGAGGCTGTCTTGGGGTGTGGATTTAGGGAGTAAGGCCTTTATTAACAGTTTGCCTTAGGTGTGTGCGTGTGCATATGCGTGCGTTGAGGGGGTTGGGTATGATAAATATTAATATTATTTCAATAAGATTCCAAATTTGGGGGGGGGGTGCTGAAGGGAGGGTTTACGGGTAATATGGCAGCTCTGTTTACTGGTACAAGGGCAGAAAAGGACGGTGGGGGACGACTCTGACTGGTAGTTTTTTAACATTAGAATACGATTACTTGTGGTTCTAGGTGTCTTCTGTCTTATTAATGCACCTTAGACAGCACCTACAATAATGCTCAACTTGGCTCTCTCTTGGTCTTAAAAAAAATGTAGAGGGTGTGTGTGTGTTTTTGTGTAATTCACTGCTAGTAATTTCTCATGTGTTTTACCCCCCTCAGGGACCTTCCAGAAAACAGCACCTCGCTATTATTAGGACCTCTTTTTTTACATATTTGGGGAACTTGACAGTGTTTGTATGTGTGTGTATCTGGTTAAACATGTTTATTGTATTTAAAAAATGACATGTCTATAATATCAAATATTTGAGAAATGTTCATCTTAAAGGGAAAAGGAATGGATGAGTTTTGTCATTGAATTGAAAAAAGCCAAAATATTTCCTTTTGGCACTTGAGGTAAATCCAAACCTAAGGGATAACGAGTAAGTGTGTGTATGTGTGTAAGAGACTGTGTGTATCTGAAAGGCCCTTAGGATAGTAAAATAGACCGCAGTGTACACTGTTTTACTAAACTCAGCACCTCAGAAACAACTTACTTGTTGTTTCCTTGTTGGGTGGTAACGCAAAGAGAGATGGGGAACAGATGCCGACTTTAACGTCATTATTACTAACCAAACAAATTGTCATAACTATCAAAGATGTGCAAGTGGTGAAGGTGCTTTAGCTAAAAGTTGTACAGGTTAAAATTAAGGTACAAAATAAAATCGCTGATTGCTAAAAAAGTTAGAAGGTTTCTATTTTTTATTTCACTATAATGATTCCAATCCCTGACCAAAACTAAACATACAACAAGAGGGGCTGTAATTTCTGTTATTTTATTGCTTTTGAGGTTTCATTTGATTGGTCTCTAGAACAGAACAGATATTTAGCTAAATAACTAAATAACAGCAGGAAATACTATTTGTAAAATTCTTTTAGATGCGAAACTACTCCTGACCAGGTAAATTGTAATGTTGCTGTAATAGACCGTTTCCTAACGGCCACCCTAACTTTGTTTTGTGTTTGATAGCCTGAGTGAAGTTAGCTAACAGCTATCTATAAGACAACAATCTAATATGCGAAGCTCGAAACAAACACAAACAGCGAAGAAACCAAAGAACGTTTCATCAGAGAAAGGGTATAAAAGAAAGCAGGCACGTGATCAGACAGGAGCCTGAACAAAAATCAATATCAGTCAGAGTTACACTCTGTGCCCTGAGCTGAATACTACTTGAATTGAAAGGTTCAGTAGACTTTTGGCTGTAAATGAATGACTAAAGTCATTGTGTAAAAAACAGAATATGTTTCTTGCTTTAGCAGAGTCTGAGGGGCGACACGGGGACTTAATGCTTAGCATTGTCGCCTGACAGCAAGAAGGTCCCGGGTTTGATTCCCGGACAGGGGCCTATTGGTGTGGATCTTGTCTCTTTTCCAGGTTTTCTTTGGGCTCTCCATTTTTCCTACCACAGTCCTAAAACTTGACCATTTTATAGACTTTTATGCATGTTTTAGCTATATGTTTGCAGATATATTTGATTCTGTTACACAGATCACATCCTTTGCGAACAATGCTACATATAGACTATGTGAGAAAATAAGCTAGCATACTACCGTTTACCTTGTTTTCAATTTTGGAGTAACAATAAATGATTTACTTACAATAAACTTTGCAATGATATTTGAAGAATATATATAGAATATAGACTGTAACATAGGCTACTTTAACTGGTAAGTGGACATGGTTTCCAAACAAGGGGTTCTGAATTTACCGGTTCTCCCAGCTCAGTGCACAAATTTATGTTTATAGAGTGTTTACACATCACATCATCACAAGTCAGTTGTGAATGTAAAAAACTGAACTAAATGGCTCTAGCAGATATTTACAATATGGCCGCTCAGCTGGGTAACTAACCAAACTGTAAGCTACAGCATTTTTTTAGCAACAGTATTTACCAAACTAGTAACAGACAATTGCGCTTATCAACCACATACAGGGAACCACAAGCAAATATTCCATTGTGTTGCTTTAGGATTTTTCTTTAAATTTTCATACATTTTAAAAATGAGAATTAGGTTGCATTATTCACATTTTTTAAAGCTGAGCCTTTGAATGCCTCTGAATTGAGCCATATTCAACTTTTGTGGCATAATTAGATATTTCATGTACCAGTTTCTTGCACCTTTTCAATTGGTCCCATCAGTCAATTTCTAGAACTAAACAAACATTCTTCCAAACTTTTTAGATGCTAATTTATGTTATGTTTTAAGTTGACTCAACTCGCGTTCTTTGGTTGAATAAATAAATTTTTTAAATCTAATGTACCTGTATTATACCACTTTATTCTCTTATTGATTTTTTATCCTAGGTAAACTAAAATGAACATCTTAGGACCTATGCACTTGGTTTCCATCCCCAACTTTAGGTACTTTATAATCTGATTCTGGGAGTCATGATTCGATTCCAAATTTATTTTTTTGCCGTGTAAATACATCTTTACATTTGATTGAGTTTAGATTCAGAATTAGTGTTTCTATGTTTTTTTGCTGTCATGTTCTGGATGAAGTGAAGGTCTGAATGAAACTTGGAAATGTCAGATTTTTATAAAAATTATGAAGAACACTTTAATAACAGTGTACAGACACACTCTGCTCAAGCATCTGTAACGGTGTAAAAACCTGGAAGCTTTACACGGTGTTTCCACACATTTGAAATTGATTTGATGTCTATTTTAGTTTAAATGAAATGTTAGAAAAAGAATTCGATGAATGATTGACATTTTATTATAAAATGAAAGCATTTTAGTACAAATGCATGCTGATTCAGTGCAGTGTTAATAACAGTAACCCAACAAAGTAGTAGAGATACAAATGGTTTAAGCTATAGTCAGTCTATCTGCTTTAACCTGGCATTATGTTAAGACTTTATGTTGGTACAGTTTTATTTGTTAAAATTCTGCAAATAAAAGGCTACATTTCTGCTTCTGATCTCTGCTAAAACTTCTGTGTGTTGGTTATATTGAAATTATGATTTTTTTTATGGCATGCTTAGTACCTGATTTATTATTTTAATATTTTAATAACCTTTTATTTAGCCAGAGTAACACAGTCTCATGACCTTAATGTTGAGTTTTTGTGTTGAGCTTCTTTTTTCTTAGTGTGTGAATAATTCAAAATCCTGCTGGATTTTGATTCGTAGATCTATGAAATACCATTAGTTTGTATGTAAGTATATCATCACCACTACTAAAGTCAACCCTGTTCTTTTGGTGGGCTAAAGATTGTTGTAATTTTATTGGCAATAAATTGAAACTAGTCCCAATTTATTGGCATAGGACAGATTTGATCTTTTAAACATGGTGAATCTTAAATCATGATGAAATTTGCGGTGCAATGTATTTACAGCTGAAGGCTTCCAAAATTTAAAGCTGTTAGTTGTGCGTTAGTCTGACTCACGGCATGCTTTTAAAATATTCGAAACAACAGTCGATTTGGAAAATTTGTATGTGAAACCCTCTGAAATAGTGCCGATGTCTCTACCGAGAACTGCCGTGAATCCATTTCCCTCATATCGTGGGTGCATTTCCAGTCAGCGCTGCCTTTCTTGCTTATCTTTAAAATCCTCTGCGTTATCGTAAAGCAGGCTGGAGTTCACAAAGTGATGCTATTATATGATGTGAACTTGGTTGAAAACAGTTTCTCCTATAGGAACAAATAACATCGCTTTTAAGTCAACCCCAAAGCATTTTTTTAAGGAAAAGCAGCTTGTCATTCATACTGTGCATTTTAACAGGAAGCTCCTGCTTTGTTGGGCCACATTTTATTTTACGTTCAACAGTCATCTTTACTCACAGCAGGCTTTTCTTAGCCCGCGAGATCAATAGTAATTGCGTCTGCAGCGGCTTAGAAGCTCACCGGACCAGCCGAAGGAGAAAATGGAGGATGTTCACGAGGTGCTGAGCGTGACTGCTTTCCTCGTTTTTCCTCTGCAAATTTTGTATTTATTCTGGACTGCTACCAAAGATTCCTCCTCCCTCTGTCCCTTCCTTTTTTTTTATTTACCCCTTTTGTCTATGTCATACCCTGAGAGCTGTAGAAAAAAAAAGGACTCCTTTTTAAATTTCAAATTAAATTTTTCTTTTTTGTTTTAATAGAAGGAGCGTTAAGGTGTGTTAATGAAATTCCGTTCAGTTTATGAAGCGTCAAGAATAAGAGACAGCTTGAGGTGCTATAGATATCGTCTAAATACATGCCATAGTATGGATAGAATGAAATCATTGCAGATCTGATAAGTGATCACAGTTGACTAGTTCGGCAGTGTATAAACAGTTCTAGTGCGCGTGTCTCTTTGGTCAGCTATACACATGAATCTGGTTATATTTCACTTATAACATGCAGAAAGTGAAGAACACATGCACAACACATGTATGCATATCTCAGTTCACAGATGAATAGATTTTTCTAAAGGATTAGTTTGTGTTAATAATAAATGGTGTGATTTATTATTAGGTGCCATCTCAATGTTGTTCTTGTTTGGTATCTTTTCTGTGAATTCCTCACGTTTGCGAGAGGTTGATTAACATTTTACATCACTTTTTCTTCAGTCCTAATGAAGGAGGTGTGGCCTACCTGCTTTACTCCCATTGAAGGTGGTGTGACTCTGTCTATTACACTGCACAAGTCTGTACTGTCTTAAAGGGGCTCATATTAAATCGTTGTCTCTGTAAATGTGTTTTTCATGCCTCCATGATCACGTTTCAGAGGCACCTTCTAACATTTCGGATTATGAGCATGTCGGATCTAAAGTCTTATCAAACGCGATTAACTAAAACAGATATTCGGATTCGATAAACAAGAATGCGAGAAGGAAACACTTGTTAAAGTCGAGTGTGAGGAGAGAGTAAAATGCTGTATGCCCTAAAAAAGAGGTTAAGGCAAAAGAAAAAAAAACCTTATGCCCTTGTTTTAGCCCCACCCCTCTGCCTTTTCTATTCTATTCTAACCTATCTCGCGTTCTGAACTTAACAGGATTAGCCTGTTTAAATCTCATAACCGCTAAAACGAATCGACTTGGGCAACCCTAAATGTGTCCATATTAAAATTTCATGTCATGGTAACCGTCCAATCCTTTATTGGAGTTTCTAAGAACACAATAACAGCATAACATCACTGTATTGTGACTGCAAGAAGAGAGTTTCATGGGGTCTAAGCACTTTTGCAGGTAGATGGGAGGACAACTTGTATACCAGATTCTCTGATTCATATAGACCTTTTAAAAGAAGAGTTTGGCCAGAACCCAAGGTTGCTCCCCAAACCCCATGCTGGATTTGTCTTTCTGGGTCTCTAGGGGATTAAACGCTTGTTTCTTTGCTCATTAAAAGGAAGAGAGATACAGTTTTTCAATAATTCAAGCTTCAGATGTACTTTATCTCCTTGCCACCTGTTTCATATGCGTTCCATAATCTTATGTTCTAAGAGAGAGCCTTGCCGACGGCAGCCACATTAGCAAGAGGAAAGTAAGGACAAATTAAAATCTTTAAAGCGCTATTATTTAATTACCCCAATGGCTGTGGATTTGTGTGTGTGTGTTTGGATGAGGGCAATAGAGAGGGCAGGATTATTCTGGCTTTTCAATTTGCAGAACCTCCAGCTACCCCTCCCTGCCTTAAACACACACACTCTTGCTCGCTTCACCCCCTCCCTCATCCAACTGCTGGAAGATAAAATAGCATTATGGTAAATTCCACTTAATGACAAATTTTTAATTTGGTGTAAACAAGCATCACCTCCCTGTTTGTGTGTGTTGATGTGTGTTTGTGAGGGAATATGAATGAAGACTAATTACAGTGCGGATGAATTCAGGAAAAAGAAAGGCGCGCTTGCTATCCTCCAGCTGCCATGATAAGGGAAAGGAAATGTCGCAGATTAACGCCACTGTTTGTCTCCCGCTGTATAATAACAGTAATAACAATCATGAAAATTCGATCTGCCCCTTAGCTCCAATAGAAAAGCGCTCCCACTGGAGAAATTTCATCAAAATGAAATTGAAGTCGCAAGCCAGCGGTTTTTTATTAAAACAGTACAGGTTTTTTCCCCTCCCACCGCGACTTCGAGAGAATGATACGCTGCCCGAGTATTTAGCGTTGTGATATAATTTGTGTTCGTTTGTTTTGTTGATTTTTTTTGTTTGTATTTTTTATTCTGTTGTAAATGCATTTGCATTCAAATAAAAAATATTTACAGTGGGATAATCAATAGTATAGGCTAAAGAAAAAGTCCAGCTTGAAATTCAATAGTTGTGGTTTTAGTTTAACAAAACGTCAACACAATATCTGGTTAGCTGTAAAGTCAGCCATCTTAAGCAAACAGCTTAACTAAAAAAGCATTTTAGTTTAGTTTCAATCTGTGGGTTGTCTTTGTTGTCACCATTATACTTTCAACATAGCTATCAAATCAATATAATCAAACATGCAGTGAACTGAATACTTCCTCGTATCATTGATTTTAACTACACACTAAAACTTCTTTGTTTCAACTCGTGTATTAATTGTTCATCATTAGCACAGCGTGCAAAAAAACTGTGCTCTGTTCATGTTGGCTAACTCCCAGGTGACTCGCACACACTCATTCCCCGTCACTCACCCGTCCGCTGTGTGATTGGAGCATACGGTTGCCATGCGGTTGTTGTGCCGCGCCCCTACTGAGCCGTAATTGGTCCCCCACTGCGCTGTGTGTAGAAAACACTACTTTGAGTGACAACCCTGGCCACCTGCCCCACTTTGCCCAGCATTGGGGTTTTAAAACACAGGGTGATGGAGGTTCCCACAGAGAACTGTTTGGCTCTATGGGTAGATCTGGCCTGGTGCCCTGATTTCGGCGTTGTCAAAATCTGAGTTGAGGACCGTGATCAAGCGGCACCGTATGTCTTTATACGTGTCGCTGGAGCTAGAATGTTCAATTAAAATGCTCTGAAAATTTATGGAAGTCACCACTTCTCCCACCTCAACAAAATGATAAATGTAAGATGTGGATCTATGGGCAATTAAGAGTCACCAATCAACCTAATGTACATGTTTTTGCACTGTGGGAGGAAACCAGAGTAAACCCACGCAAGCGCAGGAGGAACATGCAAACTCTACATAAAAATCTCCTTGTCCAGGAATCGAACCTTCTTATTGTGAAGCGAAAGTGCTAGTCACTATGCCACTGCATAGCCATTTATTTTTCAATTTCACATCAGATACATTAAAACAGCATTCTTGTAGATATTAGAAAGACATTAGATATTGTTTTTTTTGCATCTTGATGGAGACTGAATGAACAATTAAATCTGATAATGGTAAAAATAATAAAATAATACTGCAGCTTTGTAGTGATCTAACCAATCACACATTCATGGCACTTATTTAGCTGAAGGCAGCAGATCCGAGCTCAAAGTCAGAAATATATTTTAAGATATATTGAAAATAGAAGGGGTTTTTTTTGGTCATTTGCAGGTATGTATTTGCTCAAAGTTAGTAGCCTAATGCAAATCATTACCACTTTGAATGTTTGATTTATAACTATGAACTAATCCGTGTGACCCATATAGACCCATGATGGAATCCATAATCGGCTGGTTCATCTATTGATTGGAAAGATTTGTATCATGAAGAAGCGGAAACAATGCTTGGTTTCTCAGTCTCTGCAAGTCTGAGGTGTATGTGTGTGTTTGTGTTTATCGCAGCACGCAGCTTGGTTTTCACGCTCGCACTCTCTGCTGCTCACCTAACTCACTGCGGTCTGATCACAGACCATGATGCTTTTCACCACACCCATTTGCATGACACCTTCCAATTGGCCTGTTACCTGAAAGTGTGAAGCGGTACACAGAGTCTCTGTGTTTTACACCTTTGCGGTCACATCGTCATTTGGATTTTCAATCAAAACAAGACACAGTTTTTGATTGGGGGGGATTAATGAGAAGCATGACTTACCTTACAATTTTACAGATTGGTAGACAAGTAGATAGCTGGACAGGTTGGTAGGTTGGAAGAGGGAGAGGAACAGAGAGATGTATAGATAGATATATAGGGAGAGAAATCTCTCTCTCTCTCTCTCTCTCTCTCT
>JAOTQW010000026.1:4880890-4895782 GCA_026260075.1 Sisor rabdophorus
AAACAGAATGAGGCTCTTTCTCTCTCTCTCTCTCTCTCTCTCTCTCTCTCTCTCTTTCTCTCTCTGTCTCTTGCTCGAAACCCATAACACACCCTGTTTCGCGTCTGAAGTTTCACGAGACTTGTTAGGGCTTTGTGATGCTGATGCAGGCGCAGGGGCCGAGCCGATAATGACCCGCGCCGGATTTCATTCCTCCATCTCTCTCTGCTCTCTTGTAGAAAAGAAAAGAAGAGAGTGAGAGAATGCAGGGGACCAGACAGAGAATGTTTAAAATATGATGGAATCACACAAGCAGGCGCTCTTACTGCAACGCACACACACACACACGCACACAAGGCAGTCAGCTTACTCTCTTTATCGGAGTGTATTTACGGAGGGCGATGGAGCGTGAAACGCCTTTGGGCTTCCTGGGACCAGATGGGACGCGCACGCACACACATTGCGCAACTTTCTCTGAAGGAAGGCGGCGTTATCAGAAGCGTATTACCGAGCTTCATTGATAGGCTCAGTAATCGCTCGCTTCAATCTGCTTAATGGAAAAGAAGAAATGGAAAACGCGTATGAAAGAGAGAAAGAGCGAGCGCAAGGTTTTGAGTCGGGGAAGTGAATAAGCGGAGGCGTGTATGTTTGGGTAATAGAATGAGGGCAGGATGAAGGTGCAACTACACATGAACAAAGAGGAGCACACAAAGACGAACAAGCTGGCCAGACGCAATTCTCGGCTGACAAAATAAAATAAATAAAAGGGGAAGAGGGCGCACTCGTACCTGGGGTTCACAAGTGACTTTACTTTCTGTTTTTTTATATGAACTTGTGTGTGAATGCATGCTGTAATATTTGTATCTCACCGTTTGTTTGTTCCTGCAGACCAGAGCGGGTCCACCGGTGCAGTTGCTTCATTCTGATGCTCATCGAACGCCTGCGTATTGCTACAACTGCTCCAGGAGAGGCCACTTTGGCCACGTGAGTCTTTTACACACACACACACACACACATTGGAAAAGGATGCATAGAAATTTTACCTATAGGATTTTGTGTGTGTGTGTGTGTGTGTGTGTGTGTGTGTATAGGAGTGCAAAGAAAGGAGGATGTTTAATGGAACATATCCCACTTTACCATTCATCTCCTCCTATGACACACTGCACAACATCAAGCGGCAAGTGCATCGGGCTTACCTCCGTGCCAAAGGTCAGGAAAATAGAAGGCCGTGATATTGACACATGACCAGTTCCAATGTAATGATGCTAATACTGAGTGCGCATGTGGGTGCGTGTGTGTGTGTTGCAGAGCTCAGTGAAGCCGGCCTCCTCAATCAAGCCGAAGTAGCACCGACACCCCAGCCGCCGCGAAAGAAACTTAAAAACACACATATCCAACCAACCCCCAACAACAACAATGCTCACATCCCGAAGAGACGCATTGCCCACATACCCAAAAATCCCCCTCAGACCACGCCCAAACCCAACACGCACATCCACTGGCATGACGGCACCCCTGTCTCCAAGAAGAAGGAAAAGAAGAGGAACGGCATGGCCACAGCGACCAACATGCCCGGAACTCATTTCGCTGCTATGCCCTGTTTCAGGGGCAGGAAGAAGAACAAGAAACAGAAACCAAACAACAATAACGAGGATCACGACTTTCCCCGGAGTCTCCAGACAAGTCCTTATAACAAAGGAGCACAATTTCACACGCCGCCAAATAGAGGGAGGAAAAATTCAGGAGTTCTGTTTAGCCGTGAAAAGAGCAAGAAGAGGATGAAAAAGGAAGAGAAACGAGCGAGAAAAGCAGCCAGGGACCCAGAAAACCTGTTTTCACTTAAACAAAGGAAGCAAAGTAGAAGAAAGTAAAAAGAAAAGGGAGGAATAATGAATGACTAGTGTGAGGGGAAATCTATGATTTCGTCTTCAATATTTTGCACCCAAAACAATGTTTTTGTTTTTTTAATTGGGAAGGGGTGGGGGTTACGGGGTTTAAAAGTGATCAGTTTGGTGTGTGTGTGTGTGTGTGTTGGGGGGGGGGGGTTCCTGTATAAAGGTAAAGGATCCAGTCCAGATAGACGGCTAATCTTTTGAGGAGTGGAAGAAGAAAACAAATTTAGAAACTCTTCAGTCGTGTGAAAGTTGGTGGAATTTTTCTATTTATATCTTGCACATGACTTCAGCGTTGCCGCAGCCGTGAATAAAGCGAACGCGTTTTTTTTTCAGTGTCTGATTTTTTTTTTTTCCTCCGTTCTTTCATTATGGAGGTTTTGTAATCTTAAGTACATTCTTCTGTTTCTCTGTGAATCCCAGCAGCACTAATCGGTCATCCACTTTCAGCTCCTGGATGTGAAAGAGGGCATGTGGCACTCAGAGCAGGCACGTTTGTCCTTACCTTAGTAGGCTGATTATGTCTGGTAGATACTGTAGTGTTGTGCTGAAGAAGGTAGGCAGGTACGTAGTCATTATCATTATTGTTATTAGTAACAGGCGCTGATGGTTACTTCTCACAGATAGTAACCGAGTTAGTAATCAAGTTATTACATTATTATACAAGTTATCCGGAAAGTTTTATATTATAAATCATTGTACACTAATCTACAGTACTTATTGGTGTCATGTGGTAATTTAAGATTAGTTTGATTAGAATTACTTTTTACCGACATTTTTTTTTTACATAAGTAAATGTAGTTACAAAGTCTTCCACCAGGAACAACTCGTTGAAGCCTGTATTATATTTAGATTCATTGACACATTTACTTCTATGGACATTAAATGTAATGTTCATGTTCTTGGACTGATGGGGCCCTAGCAGCTCGGATGTATCACATTTGGTGTGGATTTTCACGTTTTGACTGGTCAGGTTGCAGTCCAAGCTGGATTTAAAAAATCGTAACGTTTTGTTGGTAAAAATACTCTGAGCTTCTCATAGTGAAGACACTGTCTGTAATCGCTCACTCATTTTGAGCTGTATTCTAATTTGTGTCTTCATCCCCTCTGAAGCTTGCAGCATTTTGCTTGGTTGGTTTTTGAAACGATGGAATTGAAAAGGAATCGCAAGTTTAAACTCCGGGTTATCTAAACTAACCTTTCAGATTTAAGATCCTAAAGCTCCAACTCCTTGTTTACTGTAGGCAGAGCATGTGGCCAGCATGTGGTGTTAGACTAAATTACAGGCAATAAGGTGGTGGGTCTGTATATTGTCAGTGTAAAAGAGATTTCATGAAGGATTTACAATAGACAATTAAAGAGCAACAAGCCAGATACACTGTGAAATACTGTACTTGAATAACATTCCACACGCAGCTAAATGAGTGACATTTGTGTAGAATGACAGCTTGGGTTATTGCAGTCTGGCTTTATGATGCTATCTTTATTACTAAGATTGATTGTTTATTTTTGATTAGTGCTCTGCTGATAAGGCTGGTAGAGGTTTTTTTTTACCCACAAATCTCATTCACACAAACCATCAGTAAAAAGCAAACAAACAAAACTGCCTGATGGAGGAAAAACTCACAAACAGAGACTGACAGGAAAGCGTACAATTATTACTTAATTCTCTCCTACAGGTGCAATAACAAGAACCCGATGAAGTGACTAAGCATAAAAAGAAAGTAAAAAAAAATGTGGTAGCACAGTGGTTAGCACAATTGGAAGATCAGGGTTTGAGTCCCAACTCTACCAAACTACTGCTGAACACCTGAGCAAGTGTATAATATAGTACACAATCAGAAATAAATAAATATAATAAACAAATACAATAGAGCAACGTTAAAAGAAAAAAATCTCCAGATTCAGAAATTAAACAATTAAATGTAAAATCAGACTGTATAAATAAATACAATTAATTGTTTTAATGTATAGCATTAAACAATAAGAGCAGGCCTACAAATGCTTCAAAACTCTTCAAAACTATTATTAAACTCAGCAGGATGTTTGTCCAGATCATAGTTGACTAAGCCAGCGTGAATGCATAGGATATGCACATTTATTGTAATGTTACTATTACACAACCATATATTGTGCGGCCCTATTTAGAATCCATCTTCAAAAAATTCTAAGTAAATAAGTGGGGGGCAAGCAGAGACTAGTTACTGAGGCCGGTGTGTGTTAATCCATTTAAGGATGCAAAATTGCAGTAAAAATATCGCAATAAAATATTTAGTAAATAAAATGACTCGAATATGTACATGTAGGTTTATTCCAATATTCCTTTAGCCGTTCATACAGATATCTCTAGTTTGTCTTTACAGATTCAAGCACCACTGAAAATAAGGAGGATTTTAAATAAATAAGAGAAAACCCCGAAAGAGGCGAAATGTGCTTTCCAATTGGTCAGTAGCTGGACTTAAATCCCCCTCCCCAAAGCTTGTTATAACAGGAATAGCGATAGCGCAAAAGCTGATTTACAGAGGCAACGTGCATAAGCTGAGCAAACCGTCATGGGGGGGGACTGGGCTAAGGTGCAAAAGAAATAGAAAACACAAACATTGATTATACTCAAGGGGGGGGGGGGAGACTGCATTTAGTCCGTCTTCCTAAACCTGGATGCGCTCTAGCTAAAAGTTATAAAACAAAAGAAGGGAAGGTCACAGTTTCTTGGCTACTTTTTCACCTTTCTCCATCTCTCTCTCTCCTCTGCTGAGTCTGTTTTGTCTGAGTGTCTTCCTCGTTTCTCAGTTAGTTTGCTGCAGTTGATGGTGCGAGGGCTTGGGTCGGCTACATAGTCGTTCTGGAAGCGAGAGTTGGGTGTACGCTGTCTCTTACTCTCACTCTGCGTGGTTAAGAAAGTGTCCTCGAAGCGCATGCTGGAGGCTGTGGACTGCACACACAGGAAAAACAAACAATATTAATGGTAAAAACAGTTATGATTTGCGTGGATTAAAAAAAGTAAATGAACTAGCATATAAACAGAGCGGTTATTAAATTAAAATCTGGATTGATTAAAAAAAAAAGTATTTTTAAATAAAGGAGCACAATTGTTACTGTACAACTCGTAGGATGACTTTCTGACTTACAAGACGACCTTTGACCTTCTTGGGCAAGTCCTCGTCCAGGGTGTAAATGTCCTCTCTCTTAGCCAGCACCTGAGAACCATCCTCAAACTCCACCTAAACCAAATAAATACAACAGGGCTGCTAATGCTGGCTTCTGATTGGTCAGAAGGGGCTTCTTTTCACTACTTTACACATAATAAACATAGTTGAATAATCTACTGTTAACAGCACACAGCTGGACAAAGAAGTCAAGTTTTTCCTAGAGAAAACAGTTCTCTCTGTTCTTATGTTCTCTGTGCATGTGTATATACCTGATACATGTATGTAGTGTTTGAGCCCAAGTATTTCGCTCCATAAAAAAGCCCGTCTGGCCACTTGACCTGTACAACCTCTCCGACCTCCGGAGGCCCGATTTTAACGCAGTCTCTGCTCTGTGTGGACACAGATTCAGTAAGTTTCTCACAGACACACGCACATACACAGAGCGCGGCCTGCACACTTTTGAGACGCAAGCACTCGTACCACGATATCTTCAGGGAAGGTGTCGTTGCTGAAAGATCCATCGTCGAACATGACCTCATAGAAGTTCTGTGCCGTGACGCTGGCAACGCGGCAGTTGTAGTAGCGCAGATTTTTGTGCTTAGCGATCACGGTTTGGCCAAGAGACAGCTCGCTGCGACTCACCTTCGACTTCTGCATTAAAAATAGCATTGCAATTTGTTTTAGGCTTTAAAACATTGAGCTCACAGGGACGTGTGTGTGTGTGTGTTAAGGTACGCACAGTGTTGGCGCTCCGAGACTGGTGCCTGTGGCAGATGATGAACACCACATAGGGCCAGTCATCGGGCTCCATGGTGACACCAGCAGCATGGGCACATGTGACATGGAAGGAGGTGGGACAGCGGCCACAAGAGCACTGGATACAGGCACCTGCTAACCTCTTCATCCGTTTATGGCAATAGATGCACTTCTACAGACAGAGGAGGACACATGACATTTCAGTCACACCTACAACTCGGACTGAAACCATTAAAGTTGTAGGTTTTTGGCCTATGGAGCAAAAACGTGTGTAAAAGCTTTTCATTTTTGATCTTTGCTGATTTAAGATTAGTTTACATTTTTTGAGGATTAAAAAAAATATATATATATATATATATATATATTATTTGCATCTTAGTTTCAATAATGTCAATTCATTAAGGGTTTAACCTAAAATGCTGTGTGTGCGTGTACCAGTTTGTATCTCTGTGCAGGAACAGCACTGACGTCAATAGGACTCCTCTTTACAATGTCTGTGAATTTCACCTCAGGCAGCCCCACGGCACACATCACATGAGCCCACCTAATAACATCATACACCAACATCAGTTACACATGACCGCTGTCGGTGCAGCACATACAATGTATTCAATATTTAGATCTAAATATTTCACCTGTCGTCTGTTGTTCTTTTTAACGCGCCGCCTCTCAGGTTACATAAACAACATTCCTGTTACGAATACAATGTTATTACAACAGTTTATCCAAACCAAACTTCATTGTCTACTTTAGTTAAGACTTACAGCAGTAACATCCCCACAGAAACACCGGTCACATGTCCACTCCTGGCTGACATCATTAGCAGCAACACCATAGCAACCTAGACAGTAGTGTAAATAAATCAACCAATAGCACTTAAATAGTTGTGTGTATTGAAAAGCAGAGGGCGGGTTACGCACTGGCATGAACCTGTACGCAGCAGCGTGTGCAGGCTACCAGGGGACTGGATCCATCCTCCTCCAGAAGCGTGTTGGGGGAACACGAGCCCTCACGATATGCAAAGCATATTTCAGGAATCAGGGGTCGCGACCTCACCATTGCCTCTCCAACTGCCAGCATACGCTCAGGTCTGATATCGTCTTTCAACTCTTCAAGCTGGTGGGAATTATCACCGTATTAACATAAAGCATTATAGAAAATCATGTCAAAGATGTGGCAATTTTAGTTCATTAACATGCTCTAATAGGATCATTTAGGAGGCAAGGTACCTGATAGTAAGGCATGAACAGGGTGCACACGGCGCAGTGCGGCGGCATTTTGGCCGCTGTACTGTTAAAATCTCTCTCAGAAGGAAAGTAGGATTTCCTGTTATGCCACAAATGAATCAGGGGTTTTGCCCAGGCATCAACTTCATGCAGTTCTTCTTCTGCACTGCAGTCCTCCATGGGCTCTGATACACCAAAAACGGCACATTTCATTTGCCTCTGATCAGTCAGGAGACGAATATCCATGATAGTGCTGGTTGCGAATCAGCACTGGTTATTTTACCTGCCTACTGTGGTAATGCCCCCAATGTCATTTGATAATCAAATTACAGATTAGCAGCAGTCCTCGCTGTGTTAAATCTTTAATATAAGCGAGTATGCTTTGTTGTTGAATTGCTAATTTAACACAGGAATTTTAATTAAAAGCAAAGGAAAGCAAGTAAGAGTGACTCCAACAAACAAGCCCTTCCCACTGTGATGACACCTTTGTTATGCAGCAATTAACCGGTAGGAAAATGTTCTCACCGCCATAACCCCAAACTCATTAGTGTTCAAATCTGCCTAACAAGTAAAAAAAAAAAAAATCACGACACTAGTCAGTATGGATATTCCTAATATGCAGATTGTTTCTCTTGTAAAAATGCATAATCTTACCCTCATCACTGTTGGCTTGTTGCTTTACGGTGCTCGGAGCTGCTCTTGCTGTTGGTTTTCTCAACGGGTGACGCCAACTTTTGGCTGTCTTTCTTTTCACTGCGGGGAAGGTGTACTGAGAGAGAAAGGGATAAATGAGATTCCATAATATCCAATATTAAAACTTGGACATTGTGTATCTTAGTACCCACAATGCGAATTTCTCCAGGCTCAATGCCCGAATCTCCATACTCGGATTCACTCGTGGAGTTCTCCTCAGCAGATTCGCTGCTGCTGTCTGAGCTCTCAGACCCCTCAGGAGAATATCGAAGCACACTGGGTTCCAAATCCGTTAAGGTCTTCTCTGGAAAATCTAAAATATTGGAGCATTTCACCTGCTGGCACAGAGGCTCCACCCGCACAGTGTAAGGCACTACCTTGGAAACTTCCGGATTCTGGTAGCTTATGGTAGACGTTTCCTCAAACAAGTTAGGTAATGCAGAAGATTTGAAGATGGTTTCATCAAGAGAAGATGAGGGCTTGATAGGAGGGTTCGGTTCATAAGATGTGGAAGGAGATTCGCTAGAGTGACAACCAAAAGTTCCTGTATTGGGTTTGGGTTGATGCGAAATACTGGAGATCAGGTTCAGGGACGCATATACCTCTCCATTTGCATCTTGCTTTGGGAGAAGTCTAGTGTTAGTGTCTGGCTCTGAGCCATATAATTGGTTTACGTTTACTTGGAATGGATTCAGGCGCCGATCAGGACCGGAGCAAGCGCCGGTTTCCCTAATCTCGTTCAGAGGTGAGGTGGGTTCTTCTGCTTCATTAGGATTTATTAGTCTTTTATTATCACTAGACTGGATGGCGAGGGTCAGAAAGGGCATTTCGGATGACAGGTTTGGAGATTTTCTGCCCTCCGAATCTTCTGTAACCTCGGGTGTGAGTAAAGGCATGTCACCTCCTGAAAGTTCAGCCACCTCACAAGATTCAGTAGTGACTGTTGCGCTTGAGGGATTTACAGCAGAAGGATTTTCCTGTTTTCCTGATTTGCTGCTGGAGGATTTCGCAACGCAGGAATCCAGCATGCCATTCATCCCAGAACCAGAAGCTTGATCAGTTAGGAATGGAGGCTTGCTGGTTTGTAAGGCTTCACATGGATCAGGGGGTGGGGCTTGGAGTGGAAATCTTTTAGTTGACTGAACCAATAAGTTGCTCTTGACTCGTGTGACCTTAACAAAACAATCCTGTTGGCACAGACTAGCTGGTCCTAAAAGATAAAGTTAGGGGTTAAGTTAGAAAGAGATAAGGGGGATTGAGATTGAGATTGCATCACGAGTATAACCTGAGAGACGCAATGCACTGGGGGGTTTATGGTCTTCCTCCTCTTTTGCTTCCTTGTCCAGATGGTTTCTGGGTGTAGCATTTTCCAGGAGAACCTGCTGATGCACAGTTTTCAGTCGTTTGGAGCGCGTGCACGGATAACTTGCTTTGCTATAGAAGGACAAAACAGAAAAAAATCCTTCTATTTAGATTTTCATTTAAATAACTCTGAACTAAAACCAGTTTATAATACAAAGAGTCACGTACCGTTTGTTGGTTTTGGTCTTGCGCCGTCTCTGGAGCCATGTTAGGAGCTCAGGTGTGGAGCTGGGCGTGGCCATAGTGTGGTCTATGGAGCAGGAGTCTTTGCCCTGCGTCCACGCCTGATAGCGATCCGGTTGGAAACGTTTCACAAAGGGGTCCATGGAGATCTTTACCATGTCCTTACTGCATGTGCACTGTAAAGGAGAAACACAGAAATAAACAGATATTTAGGTGAGACCAAGGTTTTAGTGTTATCAATGTGTTGATTGATGTGATATGCTAAGCAAACAGCTATTTATATAGACGTTAAACATGCACTTTGAAACACTATTAAGTTAATTTAAAATCAATGCATCTGGAAAAAGTCTCCCCTGTCAGAAGGGCTTTATGACAACTAAAACATTTTCCACCACAGCAAAGTATTGAGACAGGGTCTCTCTGTATGCAAGAAGCTTCTTTACCCTAAATGTTCTTGACTTGCCTTAAAACTAATTTGAAGCAAGAAAAACAGCGAGTGCTGATGGTTAGACTGTTTATACGACAAACGTTTCACTACATTAAATGCAACTATAATAGAAATAAATGCATTTGAAGGTGGGAGAGACTGGGAAATCACAGCGGGAAAAATGTTAGTATAAAATAAGTTAGTATAAAAGAAGAAACACCTTTGGAGGAGACTCTGTTCAATCATTAATTTTATAATATTAGCAATATGCAAGTTCTTGCCAAGTCATTTATAATCAACTTACCTGTGTGGCAAGCTTTCCGTAGTCAATCCAGCGCAGACTGGCGAAGTTGGTGGACTCTGCGCAGTTAAAGCCGTGGTTGAAGCCAGCATGGTAGCCATACGGAAACGTGACCATGAACTCTCCAGCCTCTTGTGTTATCTGACCGTATAAACAAACTGCAATCACGCATCACACAAGTCTAAAAGTATGAGGCATCACATCCTTACTGTTACAGCTACTAAAACAATTCTGCATTGTGCCATTTTTCCTTCAACAAAGTGGCGTGTACCTTATCGAACGGGATACTGTATTTTCTCAGCACCGATGGTGAGATGAGGGTCATCTTGTGTCTGAGAAAAGCTTCACAACTCTTGAAACTGTTTGGGAAGAAACCTGCAAAGAAGATTTTACCACCAGAGGTCACTCTCCTGACAATACAATGACACGCTGTTAATCACTCAGTGATTACAGCTCAAATATAACTTGCTTCTTCACTTCAAGTTGTGAACCATAATAATGAAAAAATAATAAAATGGGTCTCAGTGATCTACTGGGTATCTCAGAAGCTTTAAAGCATCCTGCATCAGGATTCTAGCAACCTGAAAATGCCACGTGAGAGGATTCTTTATGATTGGTTTTGAATAATATGCACACCTGCTTAAGTGAACACTCAAGCAAGATTTTGGAACTTTTTAAAATAATCATGTTTTTTTTTTGTGTCCCAAACATTCAGGCCACAAAAACAGATTTTTCGGTTACCAAAGAATTTAACATTTACTCAAAAGAAAAAGATGGTGGTTCAATGGTACTAGTTATAAATGTTAAGAGGAATGTCAGTTTCAGTAACAATGAGGATTTTGGTGTGTACCTGTAGCTAATCTCTCCAGTCGCTTCCCGTGTTCTGGTGGAATGGCGTACCTAAAAGATTTTTTGAAAATCTCATTTAATTCTAAATCACACAAAAGATACAAACTTCCTCATTTATTTTAGCTGATTTTTAAATTGCATTTTTGATTCAGCCGAGTCTTAATTGTTTGCTTTAAAGGTTACCTCATTGATATCACTTACCAGGACTTGGGTTCTCCGAAGTGTAGGTAGTTAATGCTGTAGAGGTCCATGTCCTCAGTGTGCCAGGAGAAGCTCGTCTTCCACATGCCGAAGTACAGGTAAGGGGTGTTCACGCCTTGAATGGAGACACCACAGTCTTCCTCTATAACGTCTAGGATGGAGTTTAGGTGTCCAATATTCCATTCCTCTACGTCCTGACATAAAAAAGCATACAAACATGTTTAATGTGAGCGACATTACTGTTTGTTTTCATAAGCAGCGTTTGACTTTATAGCGCCCAACCTCATCGTACAGCGTCCCGCTCACGTCCGCGCCGTAGATGGGTGGCACAAACGTCAGGTTTTTCCAGTACTTCCTTTCCAGGTCCTCGTAGTTCAGGTAGCGGGGAGTGCAGTACCTGCGTAGAGCAACAGGATATCTGAGCCAAACCACCACTGAACCTTAGCAATTTTACTTGATTTAGGCTTCATCCCGTGTCTGTCTTTTTTTTTTTTTTTTTTTAACACAGGACAGTGCTAAAACGGGTCACATGACCAAACCAGGACAAAGTTGACGACTTCTCTAGTTTTGATTTATTATTATAATTATAAATTATAAGATTGTGAATAACATATGTTGATCATTGGTGGGGTTTTTTTGTGCTGCTCCATAACTTGCTACCTGAAGAACAAGGGCTGCACTGTTTTTCTGAATCTGTATAATCTGTTTATTCAAAACTAAGAAGAAAAATACTTTCTTATTTAATGATATTCTGTGCGTTTCGTTCATACTTGTCACTATTGGCCAGCCTGCGGAACTCCTGCACGCTCAGCGACTTCTTCTGGATGTTATACTGAGTGAAGAGCCCCGATTGGCCGGCCACCATCTGCTGAATGGGTGCCTGGATGATCAGGTCATCGATGTCATCATAGGTGCGTCTTGGCTTCCAGCCCTTTGGTGGAATAACCTGTGACAGATCAAGATCAATAAAATAGAAAGAAACAGCCTTAAATTAAACAAATGGAAGACAACAAGAAGGAGAACAAGTGGCAGACCATACAAAAGCAGCAGGGAGGAAGGTTAGGATAATTCTAATAGATCCGTTTTATTGGTAGTAATGGTGTGGAATGGGTGTGCTAAATAGCCCTAAATTGGGCATTGGCAATTTTCCTCTGTGTTAGCTTGCTGACTAGAACAGCACTTGAATCCAGCACATTGTACTCTTCTCACAGAAACCTTGCATGTGATTCTGCCATGTAGGATGTGATTCTGGATTAGCATCCTTTGTAATCAGTGATGTAAACAGGCACGTTGTTGACCAAACCTGCCTAAATCTATTTTGAATCTTTCCCTATTCATAAATGAAGTGAAAAAAAATAATGAACAAACCGAGATGTTTCTATTTTAAACATGAAATACTTATAACGCATGAAACATTTTTTAGACCTTTTTTCTTTAAAAAAAAAAAAAAAAAGATTAGATTTAAAATTTTTGTAATGCAGTTTTTCAGTGTTTGAGTCACTGGTTAAAATTATTCATGTTTACTTTATTTAGTCTACATTCACTAATGTTTCTCGGGACTGGCATAAATTATTTTACCATATTCTGTCTAATTTCATGTTGTAATTCAAGCTTCATTCAGAAAATCGTTGTCAGTTGATTGTTCCAAAATCGACAAATGTCTGTCTCAGACAATCTGATATTTTTCAGCCTTTACTCAGTTCCCACTTTCTTTGTGGACAAAAAAGGAAAGAATCGAAAACGACTTGGGGCAGTTATGATCAACACACACTGATGACATCAGATGGTTCTGATTGGTTGATTGAAAGGGATATTAATCCAGAATCACATCTTACTTGGCAAAATCCCATCCACCAGAAAGTGAAGTTTTGCATGACAGACCTTAGCCAGCCCGGCACGGTGCGCTCCCTGCGACTCCATGTACACCAGATACTTGTTAAAATTCCGAAACTCCTCCATGGTGGGATAAAAGGTCATGATCTTGCAGGCAGGGTTTGCAGAGGCGTTTGCCCCGACCCCCGCCATGACAGCCTGCTCTACTTTATTCCTGCGGGAAAGAAAAACATCACCAAGCTCAATTAAGGAGAGACATTTTCAACCAGAAATCACAGCCGTGTGACGGGACAGCGAATGAGCCACCGCGTAATCACGTGACCCTTCACTGCCCCGCTACTGAACGATACGGTTGCGCTCGATAATTATATTAATGTAACAACAAATACCGCAACGGCTTAAACACCATGTACCATTTTTTATAAACTTGTGCGTGATTTCGGATATCGTTCAGTTGTTCAAAGAGACGTTTTATTGTTGGGGAAAATGTCTTCCCACGTTTTATGTATTTATTTTTTGATTCCCTCAGGCCGCTTCGGACAGTTAGCCAGCAGTTGCTAAAACACCAAACAGACAGCCGACATCAACACCGTCACAAAACACGATTTCAGCGCTGCCGCCCGGTTTCTACAGCCGAAACCGTGTAGAAACACAGAGTCTCGAGTCGTGCTGGTGTAATAAGCCAGGAACTGGTGTAACGCGGCTGTAACTGGTGTCAACTACCTTGTTAATTTACAGGTGAATAGCCGAGGTTAGCTAGCGTTAGCTAGTTAGCTGACATTGTAGCACGGAGCTATAAGAGCCGCGCGCTAAAAAATAATAATAAACAAACCCATGGCGTCCAAACACAACTTTAACATGCTTTTATGAGTATTTTATACAGTTACAACGACTTTTGGTGGATAATTTTACCTCAGTGGTAAAGGAAATAGCGCTCGTTGTTAATGGTGATTAAAGCCCTTTAAATAGCCTCCTCAGTGGTGCGTCTGGTTTAAGGAGCCGCCCCGCAAATCCAGTGTCGCTCCCTACCCCTAAGCAATAGGGTACAAGTCAGAGCTCTTAAAGTAGCGCACTAGGGGCTGTGAAAAGGGACACGAAATTTGGATACGACCTATCGAAGTATCGCGCGATTACGGTTTCCACTGTTTGTGGTGTTTTCCCACAAACAGGATTTTAACCGGTCAACACGTTTATGTGAGGGCGGCGCGGTGGCCTCACAAAAAGAAGGGTTCGAATCCCGGGCGGAGGGGAATTTCTGTGCGGTGTTTGCATCCTCCGGATTCTCCCCGATTCCCCCCGGGTACTTCGGTTCCCTCCACAGTCCAAAAACACGCACATGTATCAGATTGATTGGAATTGAAAGGAGTGAATGTGAATGTGTGGTTGTCTGTATGTGGCCCTGTGATGGACTGGCAACCTGTCCAAGGTGTACCCCCTGCCTCTCACCCCATGTGCGTTGGGATATGCTATAGAAGACCCCCGTGACTCTGGAGTTCGGGAATAAGCGGGTATAGAAGATGAATGAATGAATAAATTAATGAATAAACACATTTGTGTGCTGAGAGGTTTTTAAACCGTCTTTCATGGGAAGATGGATAAGTCTAGTCAAGTCAAGTTTTCTTAACGTCGATGGAATGTTAATTGATGATTTCTTTTAAGAAGATCACGTGTACAAATCGGAAGAGAGCCACACAGATAGAAAGAGAGAATCACAATCCAGCTGCAGGACACGGCGCACAGAAATGATGTAAATGATGTTTCATTAACACCCTGTACCGGGCAGTCTAAATTGAGTGGCTGCTGCCACCGTGTGGTGTTTTGGGGTATATACTAAAATAATTACATTAATAAGACCCTTTGGCATTAAAGTGAATTATTTACAAAACAATAAATATGATCATAATGATAGTAAAGCTAAAAAAGGCTTGCTTTTATGACAGCGCATCTCCCTTTCTCTCCCGGACACTCTCCCCCTCTCTTACTTTCTTTACCTCTCTCTCTCTCTCTCTCTCTCTCTCTCTCTCTCTCTCTCTCTCTCTCT
>JAOTQW010000026.1:4920261-4931155 GCA_026260075.1 Sisor rabdophorus
GTGTGTGCTGTGTGTGTGTGCTGTGTGTGTGTGCTGTGTGTGTGTGCTGTGTGTGTGTGCTGTGTGTGCGTGCGCGCGCCTGCTTCTGAAACAGCCTCTGAAAGTGACCTGCAAAGCAGACGGTTGAAGCTGGACTATGAGGAGATCACGCCCTGTCTTAAGGACGTCACACTCGTCTGGGAGAAAATGCTCAGCACTGCTGGGAGGTCAAAGGTCAAGTTTGACAATGAGAAGATCCACACAGCCGTTGGGCAGGGTAATGCACACCAACAGGAAAGAGTAAAACCATTGATGGCATTTAATTCTGTTTAAACGTTTATATGCTTCATTCTAATTTGATATTTAAATAAACATTTAGATATGTAAACGAGTCTACACATGTCTAGTAACGTTTTTTTTGGGGTGGTTTTTTTTTTTTTTTTCTTTTTTTATTCTTGGACACACATTTGAACTAAAAACTAAAAAAATGTGTTTTACTCGGGTTCAACAGGTTAAAAAAAAACAACACTAAAACCTCAGATATTTAATTGTTTCTTAAATCAAATCTTGTTCTTGTCTCTTTCGTTCTTGTAGGTGTGCCAAGGCAGCACAGGGGTGAAATCTGGAAGTTTCTATCAGAGCAATATTTACTCAGACAGCAGGTTCCCAGCACAAAACCGCCCCAAAACCACCTACCTTATAAAGAACTACTGAAACAACTCACCTCCCAGCAACATGCCATCCTTATCGATCTGGGTAATACACACATCGACACAAATTATCACTCTCTCGTACGCCTTACATGCACACACATGCATTGTATGTGTAAAGTGATTATTTAAAATGGAAGAGACAAAAAGCAGGCGGTGTGGAGAGAAACAGAGAGAGACACGTTTAGGAATGTATACTGTCTCCTGAAGACCCTCCCTTTGATGCACATTTGGAGACATCAACCCCTTTTGATCTCTTACACATGCACACACAGGTGGTGAGACCTACTGAGATAAGTAAATGCTTTAGACAGTCACACAATGCTAAACTACGCATCAGAGAACTTTGTTCTGATGGGTCAGAATGTATGTGAAATTGTGTGTGTTATACTGATTGCAGATGGTGTCAAAGCCGAGTTGACATCTTTCTTATATGTCTCTTTCTCTATCACTTTTTTTTTTGTGAGTCAGGCCGGACGTTCCCCACTCACCCGTATTTCAGTGCTCAGCTGGGGGCGGGGCAGCTGTCACTCTATAACCTGCTGAAGGCGTATTCACTGCTGGACCCGGAGGTGGGCTACTGTCAGGGCCTGAGCTTTGTGGCTGGAGTTCTGCTGCTGCACATGAGTGAAGAGGAAGCCTTTAACATGCTTAAGTTCCTCATGTATGACTTGGGACTGCGCAAACAGTACAGGCCTGACATGATCATCCTGCAGGTACCTGCTGCCTGCCCGTCACCTGTCTGTTCATACACTGTTTGTCCTCACGCTATCTGTCTGTCTAGCACCTTGTTTCAGTTTCATGTGCCTTTAACTTCTTTTGCTGTCTGTGGGCCTTACTTTTGCAGAATAAAAAAATTCAGAGGGAAATCAAAACCTGCAGGCGAAACACAGTAGTGCGGCATGGCGCATATTTTTAGCTCATATTTACTTTTTTGCATCATAACGTCCTATACCGATTACCTAATTGTTTTGAACTTTAAATTTTTTTTATTTACTAACAACATCAAAAACAGATTCAGTATAATGTCAGCAAATATTAATGCCATTTTCCCGTTTGTGGCAATTAAGTGTGAGTGATGTCGCAACACAGAGTTAGAAAAAAACGAGGGATTGCTGTACTTTGAGTTTTAAATTTCAAATAAAGTTTGCATTTCCTTTTGTTAATTGCCCCCCATATACGTCCATACAAATCAATCTTTATTCGGAATTTATTTATCATAATTACTCAGAAATGTAAATGTTAATTGTAAATGATGGTGTGAATTCACACCATTTGACATATGGTGTGAATTTGACAGGTGCTTGATACTGATGCCTCTTTCAAAAGTCCTTAAATTTGGTGTTCATTAAAGGGTGGGAATGTATAAGTGAATATACACACTTTACATACATGCATAAACAGAACACTACATCCATCTGTCTCTTCATCAATCCTCAATCAATGTCCTCTTAATGTGTCCTTCTATTATATAATATATTATATAATTATATTATGTGGCCTTATACTGTCTGGTCTCGACACTACATTTTTTTTTCTCAATAAAATATTTTCTTCATATTTCTTCCCTTTGAACGCTTTCCATTTGTCTATACCTGTCTCTCATGTTATCTGTCTGTCTCATTCTTTATCTGTATGTCTGTCTCTCTTAAATATTGTTGTTATCTCTTTTTCTCCCAGATCCAGATGTATCAGCTTTCACGGCTGCTGCATGATTATCATCGTGAGCTGTACAGTCACCTGGAGCAGCAGGAGATTGGGCCCAGTTTGTACGCCGCACCTTGGTTCCTCACTGCATTCGCATCCCACTTCCCCCTGGGTTTTGTGGCCAGAGTCTTTGGTACACACACATGCACACTCCACAGCTAGCTTTTTTAAAAGTATTAACCAGTTTTACCTCTTAGATATCAGTTTATTATTTGAGCACCGTATTTACACCGAAGGCAGATGCGGGTGACAAAGCTTCTAGAGAAAGCTCTTAGTTTTTTGACCCACCCGCTGGGCTGTGAAGAATAAACGGGTAATCCTGGAACATGTTTGGGTTTTTTTGATGGAATGCTAAAAAAAAAAACCCTTTATCATACAGCATTTGTTTTTAAAATGTTAGATATGCATCAAACCTGCATGCACACACCTGAAACGTCAGGACTCGCGCCAGTAATTAATGCCAAATAACTGAGGTGTACCCACCAGGACGGGTAAAATTATTTTAAACTGACACTTAAAAAAAACCTTGTTGTCCTGAACACGTTTTAACCTTCATAGATTTTTACACAACATGGCATCTCAGGGGCAGGAGCTCTGTGTGAAACTTCCAGCCCTTCAACTTCTGTCCAGCTTCGTTTAATTTTGTAACCTGATCCATGCCACACTGGTCAACCATTTTGTATTGCAATTAAAACAAATCCAACTGTTGTTTGACTGAGGCACTGGCATGGAATGCATAGGTTAGAAAGAACCAAATCTTCACCATCTGACATTCTTTTTCTTTTCTTTTTGAATGATAGAAATTCACGAGAAGCTGCTTTTGGTACTATGGAAAAGAGCTAACATTATGCACAAACATTCCACACCAAGTTTACATTCCCTGAGAGCGTTAAACTGTAGCATACAAACCAAATACATAATAAAGATTTTCATACACATATGTCTGTAATTATAATTGGAATTAAAATGTTGTATAAAACATCCAGTACAAGGGATGCAGCAATTGTGTTTTCAGTTCTATGTTTGTTTGCCCTCTGTGTGTCCTTTTTTGCCTGTCTGTCTGTCAAAGGGTATATGTTTGTATTTCAGTGTCTCTGTGTTTCTTTCTTTCTCCCTCTGCCTCTTTATATGGGGAAAATTATCCGTTGAGATATTTGAACATCTGTGTAAGTGTGAGTTATTTGGACATTATTTTATGCTTTAATACCAATCTGTCTGTCCATCTGCCTATGTTATTGATCTGTATTTTTATGTTTATTGATGTCTGCCTGTCTTTCTCTAGAATGTGTATAATAATGTAAACTTAAAGTGTGTGTTTTTAGACATGCTGTTCCTGCAAGGGTCAGAGGTCATCTTTAAGGTAGCGCTAAGCCTTCTTGGAAGCCACAAGCCACTAATTCTCCAACATGACAATCTGGAGACCATCGTGGACTTTATCAAGAGCACACTACCTAACCTAGGGCTGGTTCAGATGGAGAAAACAATTAACCAGGTATACACACCGGTTTGTGTTTACAAGTCAGGCATTGTTTTAAAAAACGGGCCCAACTATCAGCCTTGCTTGTAAGCAGGTCTTCGAGATGGACATCAGTAAGCAGCTGCAGGCGTATGAGGTAGAGTACCACGTGCTCCAGGATGAACTCCTTGATGGTCCATCCACTCTCAGCCAATCTCAGCGTGCCGCACAACTGGAAAAGACCAACAGCAGCCTGCGGCAACAAAACCTGGATCTGCTGGAGGAAGTGCAGGTAACCAAATCGCCTGAGTCACGCCTTGTTAGCACTCGACGCATGTCACATGAACATGAAGAAAGACATTTACAGGTTTAGTGTGTTGTGCTGTCTCATCCTGACGTTTTACCCTAGAGTAGTACTAAGACAAATTAGTAGCAATAGTTACATAGAATTAATAGCATAGTGGTTAGCACTGTCGCCTCACAGCAAGAAGGTCCTGGGTTTGATTCCTGGGCAAAGGGTCTTTCTGTGCAGAGTTTGCCTGTTGTCCTCGTGCTTGTGTGGGTTTTTTTTTTTTTACAGGTAAGCCTGTTTTCTTCCACAGACCAAACATGTACATTAGGTTAATTGTTGATTCTACATTGCCCATAGGTGAGTGTGTTGTTGTTCGTCTATTTTACCTGTCTAGGTTGTACCCCTGCCTTTTCCCTATGGGATAGAAAATGAATAAAAGAATGAATGAATGAATCAATCAATCAATGAGTAGCAGACCCCATAAATTGATGGAGAAACACACACACACACAAAGCATAAAAAACAATAATAGTATATTAGAAAGTACCTTTTCTCTGTCTAATAATGCCTTGCTCTCTATCTCTCTTTTGCTGTGTCTTTTTTATCTCATGTTATTTTCTCTCCCTCTTTTTTTTGCTCACACTTTGTTTCTCGCTCTCACTTTCTTTCTCAGGTGGCTCATGCGAGAATCAGTTTCCTGGAGTCACAGGTTGAGGGCTTGGTGAAAAGCGAGACAACGATGCGGTGGGAACTCACAACACTGCAGCAGGAGCACTCTGACCTGCAGCACACCGTTACACGGCTACAGACTCTGCTTGCCAGCCACGGCATCCAGTACACCGTAACTCCGTCCTAAACTCGCCAAGTTCCTTGTTTTTTCAGCAGGAAAAATATTGAGAAATGACCTCTGGGGCAGAAAGGGGGTGGTGGAGACTCCTTTTTCATCATAAATATTTTTCCCCTGTGTCTCTCTTTATTTAGAGGGACGTTGAAGTGCCTAAAGGATAAATGTCACAGATTTTGGATTTGGGGACCCTTTTAAAGGAATCCCAATGACACACCAGCACTGATGGACTCTGCGCCATGCTCCCAAACAAGTGCATACACTCATCATCTGCCTGATTGTAAAGAATTTGCACATATTGTCGTAAAACAGCCATATGCTGTTTTAGGTCGATAAACTAAAACAAACAATACGTGCAAGTTTACTATTTTTCTTTTATCTGCCGTGTTTTTCAGACCATAAGTGTTTTTTTGTTGTTTTGTTTTTCCTCTTTATCATAATTACTCTGATCATGCATCTCTGTCTAGACACAGAATCATTGTGTACATTCAGTAAAAGATGCCCAGCCCTTCAGATACAAATATGAATGACAAATACCCACAATGCACCTCTGACGGACACCAAACTAGTCCAAGAATCCAGACAGACATACATCCACAATGACTTGTGGTGACCTTTGCTCTACATTCCAACAATCAGCTGAACAATAACTTGCACATGACCGCTCCAGCACAGAAATTTCGGGTTGCCAAAGCAACCATTTGTTTAAAGGTTTTCTTCATTAACTGTATATAAGTGATCGACAGAAAAGGGAAACTTTACTTCAAGTAGAAGTTTGTTAAAAATTAATGAAAGGAGCATTCCGGGGCAGGGGGGAAACGCTCAAGACTCGAGAAGATTTTTTTTAAACCTTATTTAAAAAGTGTCTCATAAAACATTTCATAAATCCTGGAAATATTGTTTTTACTTCGTTTCTTCTTTGCTAGCTTTATAGAAGTAAGACTGCTCGGTTTTCAACCTGTATGGTTTTTCTAAATCAATGTATTCAGACCAAAAAAAATGTGGCTAATTTCCATCTGGGAAAATGCGAAATTTCTGTTTCACAGACAAAAAAAAGCCACTCCTAGTTTTGAACCTGTAATTTTCACAGACAGAAGGCAGGTGTGGTTTCTGTGTTCAGGCTAGGGGATGGGTTATTCTTCACACAAGAAACATGCTAAATAGAGTGAAGATGCTGTTAAAGTTAAGAAAGTCAGACTTCATCCTGTTCATCATAGGCAGGGCATTTTGTAATAAAATCGTATGTGTTTTGTACAAATGTAAATATGTTCATCACCAGATTACTTCCTGTCCTAAAAATTCAGATCAACAATAAATAAGCACAAGTAAACGCTAGGTTCTTCCCTTCAACTTAAAAGTAAGCATACGTCACACACACACACACACACACACACACACACAACTGGTGCTAAAGTGACTGGCAGTCAATGAAAGCCAACATACACTGGTTAGCTTCGAATTAGGTGTTTTTTTTTGTGTATAAACATTAAAGAAAAAAAATAATCAATGACATTAAAGCAACATCTAATGCTGTTGAATTTGTTGTAGTGTGTGTGTGTTTTGTATAAAGCCTTTTAGCCTCGTCTGTTACCTTTTTCAGCTTAAACTGTTTTGATAGTCATTAATTGATGGTTGGATGGCAAAGACACTAGAGCAAACAATTGAATAGGAAAGACACCCCCAAGGCCCAGGTCTTTTGAAACATTTCAGCATGCGAGATGTCTTCAGTGAGGTAGGAACCTTTTTTTCCCTTTTTCTTTTTTTATTCTTTTTAATTTTTATTAGCATTTTTCGATAACGTTGATCATAAGATTAATTTTAATGAAACTATTAAAATCAAAAAGTATGCTACAAAATCTGACAAATAACAATTTCATCTATATCGGTTATTCCCTAGCTGTGGGTCATGGGAATCTGCTGAAACCTATTCCAGCGCACAAAGGGCAAGGATATACCCCGGACAGGTTGCCAGTTCATTGCAGAGCCAGACCTAGACGAACAAACCACACACCCAATCAGAATTTTTGCACTTTGGGATAAAACCCACGTAAGCGCAGGAAGAACATGAAAACAAGAAAGACCCCTTGCCCGGCTATTGGAACCTGGGACATTCTTTCTTTTAGGTGACCGTGCTGACAACTACACCAACACACAGCCCCCAAATAACAAATAAATCAATAAAAAAAGTAAAAGACAGTCAATGCCTACACAAAATAAACCAAATCATAAAAAAAATCTGTACAGAAATATGCAAATGTTTTAAAGTGGAAAAATATCTATTCATTACAGCAGCTGAGCGATACAACAGGAGGCCACTTCTATGAGCTGCCGCTTGTTCAGCCTTTTTTCTGAGCTCTGTGACTGAAACAGAGTACTTGATTCCAAAACCCCTAAAGATCTTTAATGTCACAAATACTGTTTTTTTTTTGTGTCTCCACTACACACTGAAAAAACACTGCTGCTTGCTTATAAAGCCAAAACTGAAAGGAGAGCTTTTGCTGATACTACACCTCAGACTTAAATAAGCTGCTTAACTGGTCCATTTCTCATTCAGGACACATGAACACAATTCAATAATACTCACATCTGTTCTGCAGAATAAACTGCAGTGTTGAGTTTTTACCCCACCAACTCACAGCTTCCAGGCGTACAGGATAATTTTATGGTTGTCATAGTTTAAGACCTTGTAAACCCATACCTGGAAGTATTTGTTCTTAGTCTCTTCAAAGTATTACTATTAAGCACCTGTAAACAGATCTATAGAAACATATTTGCAAATGTTCCAGTTATTTTTATTTCGTTTTTAGTTTTAAACTGTCACAAACCCAAAGATAAGCACAAGACTACTCATTTAACATTGATACTGACACACACTTTTCTAAACTGACACTTTCCTTTTCTTATCTTATTTACTGATAATGCTATCAAACTTAAACTCTCATTTATTATCTTTGTAAGGACGCCTGGATACTTATGAAAGGCCTGTTATAACTATCAATGTGCTGATCTGCCCAAACTAAACTAATAACCAAACCATATCTTTATCTTAAACTTATCAAATAAAATAAATGCCTTTTGTCTTTTCAGAAATCTAACGAGAAGGGGAAGAGAAAAAAACTGGGGACCTGACCAATCAGTCCCCACATGGGCAAAACAGCTAGTTGGTGTTTATTACATTTTAAAGCTCATAAATAAGTAGGGGCGGTGCGGTGGCGTAGTGGTTAGCACGGTCGCCTCACAACAAAAACATCCTGGGTTCGAATCGTGGGCTTGGGGTCTTTCTGTGCAGAGTTTGCATGTTTTCCCTGCGCTTGTGTGGGTTTTCTTTGGGTCTCTGGTTTCCTCCCACAGATACATAGCACATAGGAGTAAGTATGAGCGTGTGGTTGTGTGGCCCTGCTATGGACTGGTGACCTGTCCAGGGTGTACCCCCTGCCTCTTGCCATATGTCGCTGGGATAGCCTCCAGCAGACCCCCATGACCCCAAGTTCGGGAACAACCAGGTATAGAAGATGAATGATGAAAATTAATAAGTAAAGTAAGGAAAGATGAGTTAAGGAATTAGATTTTAAATTTAAATCAGAACACTTTATTATTATTATTATTACAATCACGGTATTAATAAAACACAATTTATAACCCAAATCAAAGTTGCACAGTTTCTGCTTTTGTGTTGTAGCAGTGCATACATTTACAATTCTGTTTAAGAGACTTTAGAAACATCTTTTTGCTTTGAGCTATTGGAGACGGTTTCAGGAACAAGGTAATGTCATTTCACTAACAAAACCACTATTAGTCTGCCAAATGCTGTAAATGTCTATTAGTGCATTTAATTCAGTTTCCTTTATCCTAAAGAGGAATACCAAATATCTACAGAGGAGGTAAAATTGACAACTTACCATCTGCTGTAGGCGACAAGTTCACTTTTAAAAAAACTGCAGAAATTTTCTGAAAAAGAAAGAAAGTGGGGACCTGATAAAGCGGTTCCCCATATGGGCAAAACATCCTGGATTTTTAATTGTAAGACCTTTTTAACATTCATACGCACTAAGCTAAAAGTTTGTACTTCTCGCTGGTAGTTGCGTGCATGTAAATTGTAGCTTTTGTTGTGTCAAGCTGATAATTGATGTGTTGTGTGTGAAAGTTGAGGTTCTAAAATTATATTAGAACACTACAATTACTAAATCAAAACCCGAATCAAATCTTTCTTATTTTTTTTGTCCTGCCAGGTCGCCTCACAACAAGAAGGTCCCGGGTTCGATTTCTGTTCATGGGGTCTTTCTGTGTGGAGTTTGCATGTTCTCCCTGCGCTTGCGTGAGTTTCCTCCGGGTACTCCTCCCACATTTTAAAAAATATGTACACTCGGTTGATTGGTGACTCTAAATTGCCCATAGGCGTGAATGTGAGTGTGTGTGTGTGGTTGTTTGTCTATGTGTAGCCCTGCGATGGACTCTTCCCTATGTGCGCTGGTATAGGCTCCAGCAGACCCCTGTGACCCAAGTTAGAGAATAAGTGGGTATAGAAGATGGATGAATGAATGAATAAATGCTGCCAGGACAGGCCCCTGATTCATAATGCCAGGGTAACATACAACATAATGAGTTAAAACCAGGGCATTGTGACGCCATTAAAATTTACGAGCTTTTGTGACAGGTAGCAATCATGCATAGGAGAGGAACAACCGGTCTGAGCGACAGGTCTCGTGTGTCTAGTCACAGAACAATTCCATTCGGAAGCAAACTGTATTAAACCCGTAAGCAGTGTTTTTTTTTCTTCTTTTTTTCCAGATGTCGTAAGTGTGACTGGTAAGATGCAGTAAAACAAATAGAAAAGTTGGATACGAATGAACATTCTGCATTAACTCAAATTTAATGAGTAACAGCTGTGTGTGTGTGATGATTTGCTGATGATTTGACGAATGTTTCCACACTGTTAACACAATTTAGAGGTGTAAATATGATGTCAGCAAATTTGTTTGTTGCATCTATTTTTTCTTAGATTAACAGTAGTCACTTGAAACTGGTCAGACAGGAGTATCTAGGATTAGGCTAAGGTTTTCCTTCATGGCTGACTCTGTTGTCTAACAGAAAGTGGGCAGGCTGCTGTTTAAATTAAAAAAAAAAGTCAGCATCTGTCATTAGAGCCACTGTTGCATATATGAACAAATGCAATTTTTTGGTTTTGGTTGCGATTCTGCTTCCGGCTTGAAGGATTGTTGTTTTAGGCATGCTAAAATTACAGGGTAACGAAAAAAGTATGTTGAAATGTTAAAGATGGTCTGCTTTGCCACTGTGAAAGGTGAAAAACTCTCAAATGACAAGTCTTTCACTTTCACACCTTTTTTTGCTTAAACCTGTTTGTAATGCAGCTGCGAATTTGGGTTAATTCTTTTTGTATTGCTTAGTAATAAAAACTAAGTTGGGTAGAATAATTTATTAAATTATGGTTATTATTAAATTTCTCTCTCAGTCAACCCATAAAGTATGTCCTTAATAATTGCTTTTAAACTTGTGTAAATATCTTTTTATATGTTAGGGACTTTGGCCCTGTGATGGACTGGTGACCTGTCTAGGGTGTACCCTGCTTCTTGCCCTATGTGCTGGGATAGGCTCCAGCAGACCCCCACAACCCTGAATTAGAAAATAGGTAGGTATAGAAGACGAATGAAAGAATGTTTACACTGTTGCTTATGGTCTTTCCCAGGACTCCCGGGTCCTTGATTTATCTTTTACATGGGATTCCACCTCTCAAAATCAGGACGTGTATAATCTGTCTGTCGATATCTGACATTAAGGCGGCGCGGTGGCGTAGTGTTTAGCACGAATCCCAGGCATGGGGTCTTTCTGTGCAGAGTTTGCATGTTCTCCAAGCGCTTGCGTGGGTTTCCTCCGGGTACTCCGGTTTC
>JAOTQW010000026.1:4933126-4950559 GCA_026260075.1 Sisor rabdophorus
CACACTTCGCATATGCCACTTTTACTTGATGTCTTTGTCGCACTCTTTTTTTCTCTTTTACTCTCTTATTCTCTCTCTCACACACACTATGTTTCTCTTTCTTTTTTCGTTTCTTTCTTCCTCTGTAGGTTGTATGCAGTAGGGGGGAGAGATGGCAGCTCATGTCTCAAATCAGTTGAATGTTTTGATCCTCACACTAATAAATGGAGTGCATGTTCTCCCATGGCCAAGCGCAGAGGTGGTGTTGGCGTAGCTACCTGGAACGGCTTCCTGTATGCTATCGGCGGTCACGATGCCCCCGCATCCAGCCTCGCGTCTCGACTGTCTGACTGTGTCGAGAGGTGAGGGGTAGAAGAATGTGTCTTTAATGTATTAGGCAACAAGTGTATTATCTGTGAGTGTGTGTTTCTGTATGTAAAATCTGATCTAGGATTACTGCCAGGCCTGTAGTGTTTTTAATTTTTTAGAATGTGTTACCTATGTTATTGGTATGACAAAAGCCATGCTTTTTTTGCAAGGTATGACCCCAAGACGGACACCTGGACTGCTGTAGCCCCGATGAGTGTCAGCAGGGATGCGGTTGGGGTGTGTTTACTCGGGGACCGACTGTATGCTGTGGGAGGTTATGACGGACAGGTCTATCTAAACACAGTGGAGGCGTACGACCCCCAGACTAACGAATGGACTCAGGTCTGTGTGTGTATCACTTGGTGTGTAAGCGCTTGTATCTCTTGATCTGCTTTTGTGATAAAATGTGATGAGATCAATTACCTCAACATTAATAGTGTCGCCTTTCTGCTGTTGCATCACCGCCAGAGCTGCAGAGTGAAAAAGCAAAATGTCAATTGACGCAAAAAATTTAAGTTAAATTCTTGCACCTGACAGCTCAGTGGCGTAGTAGTTAACACGATCGTCAAACAACATGAAGGTCCTGAGGAATGAGGGATGATATACCGAAAAGCCATGTTGGAAAACAAAATCTAACAACAACTATAAGAACTGTGTGTGTGTTTTAGGTGGCTCCATTATGCTTGGGTCGAGCCGGAGCCTGTGTGGTGTCTGTCAAGCTGTGATGAGGACTGTTCCGTGTAAAGTGAGGACTGATTCGTGTAAAGTTTTCTCACTGAAGTGATAGGAATATCAGTGCTGTAAATAAACATTATTACTTTTTTCATTACCAATTATTCGAACGAATGACTGTTTCCTCCATTATATCACTGTTACTGTTACTGACAACAAGATCTGCATCACTTTTTTGATATTTTGAGTTACAATTGAGCCCGCTAAAGCAGATATAATGCAAATAAGGTGAGTGGGACAGGACACATAACTGATAGTGATTGTATAACTGATAGTGAGTGTAAGTGTATGTGTACGTGTGTGTGTCTTGGGGAATTTGAGAGAACCACAATTTTTTTACAGTAATGCAAAAGCTACTCTCTAACAAATTACTTACATGTGCGCTCACTTGGTAGCCAATTTTTTTTATTTATAGATTCCTGTGTAAAAAAAAAGGGGGTATGAAATAGAATGAGTGATAAAAGGTGGGATGGTGCAAATAAATTGAAAAATTCTTCAATCTTAAATTATGTATGGGAATAAGCAAGTATAGAAGATGAATGAAGAGATTTAATGGGTCTGACCAAGATTGGATTAATGTTTTTGTTAGAAATTGTTTAAACATGTATTGGATATAGCATCTCCTAAATATTTTTTGTACATTCCATATTTATAATTGTAAATACTGTTTAATAATAAAATTAGATAAAATCACTATTTTGTGTCGTTTTTGCAATACAAAGTTCGTAATAGTTTAAAAAACAAAAAAAACTATAATTATATATGAAATGCTGTGTATTTCGGTGGTTTGGCTCCGTCTAGTGGAGAAAAGCTGTAACTACAGGACATCACAGTGACGAACTCTTAATACGTTAAAAATATAATTTAATACGTTTTAATTAATCATTGAAATTAAAAAAAATAAGAATAAAATGAAATCTTAATGAAAAATATAATTATCAGGTCATGAAAATGTATGCGACTTAAAAAGATTAATACTATGAAATGATTTATATAGGTGAAACGGGAAAACTAATAGTCTATAATTTTTAATTTGATGCATTGCGTATTACGGAACACGGGTAAGTACGTCTGTATCTGTTGACGGAAGTGATTCAGATTCTTTCCTGGATTAAGAATCGAAAGTAAAAGTGCTTTTCTTTGTGAAGAGTCAAACACCTAAAGCCGATGTGCCTTGGCAGGGTGAGTGATTACTTAAAAAAAATATAATGATTATTGTTTAGATATTTCGCTCTTTGTTTATAGTTATATGTTAAACCTGTCTAAATAACAGAGACAGATATAGGATATAAAAAAACCCAAGAAGAGCGAGAACAAAACGGAGCCAAACAGAAATTACTGTTGTGTTCTGTTTTACCGTAAAGATATACACTTAACTTTTTTTACCTTAAAACACACACACACACACACACACACACGTTTTTAGTTCTATAATAAGCAGGTGCACTAAAATCAACACTGATCATTTTCAGAAAAGTTTGCTAAAAGACGGAACATTGTCGTCACGTCTATTGTGTGCGTGTGTGTGTTGTTTTTCCAGGTCCAAGCCGTCGGTGTGGTGTATAGTAACAATTTCACAATTGTGTCTTGTTGAAAAATAATCTGATTCTGAACGACAAAAAGAGTTTCTATAAACGGTAAAAGTGAATCGATACTTCAACAATGATGTCACAAATGTATAACACAGGTAATTAATTAATGAATCGATTTAAAAGAAAAAAAATCTGACATTGCAAAACATTTACATTTTTAGCATTGCCTTTATAAGGCGACTTACGTTTTACCCGTTAAAGTTTAAGGGCCTTGCACTGGGGTAGATTGGTGGTGCTCGGAACTGTACTGTAGGATCAGCAGGACAACACATCACCCCCTGAACTACCACTTCCCTCTACACAGCAGCCAGATAATAAATCCAACTTTTTATTATACAAACTGAAGCTTTTGCACAGTAAGGAAACAAATGTTTTTTTTCTTTTTTAAATAATCCAATTATTTAGTTTTATTTTTATACTGTTCTATCTGTTACAGATATGCTGTCTGCAAATATGGATCGTTCATCAGAGGAAACATTCTGCAGTATTTTCTCTTCTCCTATTATGTAAGAGTCTTAATAGAACAGAAAGGGAGTTTGTTTTCATGAGTATGTGTTTGTGTCAGAGGTGAATCCAATGTTGGATTGTACAATTAATAATATTTCATGGGTTTTGTGTTTAAAACTGTTTTACTCAGATTTCCTAAGTTCTCTGGTGGCTCTCCGGTTCCAACATGTTCTCCGTATGCTATGTCTGACCAGTCAGGGGACGAACACAGTTTTTTTGACAGCAGGTGAATTTTCTTACTCACATGAGGGTGTGAAAGGAGAACGTAGCTTATGAATTTGCATTGTGTGTCATTATACTGTGTTAAACATTGCTCCAGATTTACAGCCTAATTAGCACGTAAACATTTAAAGTTGATGTTTATCCTCAGGATAAAACTGGAACAGTCACCGTCCCCCTGCCTGTCTTTTAAAAGTGATCAGTCTATGGGTGTACCCATGAAATTTAGCAACGGAAATATTTCTCCTTTCATGAGGTAGGAACGGGAAGTTTCTGGCATACTGTTTTTTAAATACTGATTATACTGAGTTTTGACAGATTTTATTTCTATTTTTATATTTTATTTCTATTTTTATCAATGCAGAGAATTGTTCCCCAGTTTATTGCTGGATTATCAAAGAGGGTGTTTGATATGCAAAGTTGTGCAAAAGGAGTTGGTGTTTATTTTATGTGGACACACTTTCTGCAAAAGCTGCATCCTGTCCTACTGGGAGAAACAATTTTATTTAAACCGCAACTCCTGCCCTTATTGTAGTAAGGAATTTAATACACCTGCACTTGAGCTAAACTTTGCCTCGCCTTGTGTGCCAAATCGGGCTAGGTTCAGGCCAGAATGTTCTGCTCAAAGCTACATCGGTCCTGGAGCTGTGGCCTGCGATATCTGCACTGGGAAAAAATTGAGAGCGGTAAAGTGGTGCCTGACTTGCAGTGTTGCATACTGTGAGACCCATGTGAGACAGCACTACACCATAGAAGCACTTCAGAGACACATGCTCACAGACGTCACAGAGGATCTGGATCTGAAAGCCTGCAAACTGCAATTCAGGTCTCTGGAGGGCTTCTGCAACACAGACCAGGTAATCATTTGTCATGCGTGTCATTAGGAGAAATAATAATTACAACATCGCTGGCCCAAATTGAAAATCTGATCATCCTGAGATGTGCAATCTGTAAATCACATTTACAAAATGTAAAAATTATTTTCCCTTCATGTTTCTCCTTGTTTTGTTAGAAAAAAATACCAGCATTTCAGTTACAAGTGTGCAAGGCAGAAACAAAGCATCTCTTTAAACACATTGAAGAGCTGACAGCAGAGGTTAAGGTACTTATACGACTATGACCCTCATGGGAATGTTTCTACACTTTAAAAGATATTAAGTTTCTCCTTGTTTTTTTCTGCATTAGAGTCTCAAGAGAGCAGAGTCTGAGTTGTCTCACCTAACCAAGTGCTTCTATAGGGGACTTCAGGATGTCCCGAGTGGGTTACAACACTGTGCCGTGTGTTAAGTCATTGCTGTATGCTTTACATACTAAAAACTCCTCACATGTTTATTTTCAGATTTTACCTCTGACTTTGTTGAAGTTGTCGCACTGGGTCGCCAGTTGGACCTTGGTATGTTGTATGACTGCCGCAGTGACTCCTTCAGCCCCAGTAAGAACATGCTTCTAATGATATCAGATAATTAACACTGAAAAAAACCCACACTGTAATAGCTAAATTGGTTTCAAAATAATATTTTCATTCACTAAAAAAAAAAAATTGTCATTATAAGTCAAGCAGGAAATACAAACCAAGAAATGAGGAGTAATTTACATTACATTGGTCTAAAATTAATGTTTGATGCTTGAATTTGTTTAATTATTAATATTGAATATTTCAGCAACAGACTTTTCATGCACATTTGATGTATGTAAATGCCACATAGACTAATGCTTGCTAACATAAAGTTCTGGACACCTGGAAGAGCTTTAATTTGTCCAAAAACGTATCAATAACCTTAAGAAAATATGTTTCTTTAGTGTGTTGACAGCAATTGATTTTGCTTCGGTGGCGTCCAGCAGCCGATTCTATACAATAAAGCCAGAATAATGCTGTGTAATATTTGATCTTTTCAGATACCATTTTGTGGGAGGATAACCTTTTATCCAATATGAAGCTGTCAGTACCCAGACCCCAGTCTGATTTGAGGGTTTTGGATGGAGACACTCTACAGGATAGACTTACAGCTCTGGACCTGAGCAATTCTCTGAGAGCTAGTGTTGTATCAGGGCTGGTGGAGACGACTGGAGCGTCTGCATTTGTCCATCATTCGGTTCAGACCGAACTGCAGGATCGAGTTACTCTGCATTACAGAACCTCCACCAGATTGGAAATGCTTAGTCACGAGTTGCTACAGAGCAGCTGTGTACTCCCAGTGATGGGCTTGACCACATCGACACACATGGTTGTAGCTGTGCTGTATGGAACGCAGGCATTTTTTGTTTTTGACAGCAAGAAATATGAAAACACTGACCTGAAGAGGATAAACAAAAAGATAAACACAAATCTGCTTTCTATGCTCATTAAAAAGGAAAAACCAACTTGCTTTATCGATGGAGATGCTCTGCAGAGTCTTGGGAATGATCATCTTCAGAATGTTGAAGCAGTTCCTCTAAAAGTCTGGCTTTACCCTCTGAAGAAACCTGACCAAACATTAACCTGCACAGTTAAGGACATTAGGCAAGACCAGTTATGTAAAGCAGAAAACATTTTGGAAACAATTAGGTCACACATCAGCTTTTCTCAATATCTGCTAAGTCTTGATGGGGTTCATGATGTATTTACACAGTTCCCAGCATTAAAGGGTGCGCTGTTAAAATTTTCCTTATATCTGCAGCAGTGTCAGTTTAATTTTAGGAAAAGACTAGCCTCCTGTATCAAAACCATACGAGAAACAGGAGCAGAGACAGATGAGGAAAATTTGCAAGATCTTTTGAAGGAAAATGAAGTCTATTTACAGTACATGCATCATTGGCTCCAAAATAAAAGTGCTCAGGTTAGAGCTTTGATTCAGTGCAGATCTGCTAATATCAGCATCCTTAACAATCAAAATGACCTACAGAACTTTGTCCAAGACTGCCAAGCAGACAGAATACTGTGCTTTATTTTTACTTCACTAGAGGGAGAAGATTTATTCCCATCAGCGTTAAGGCAGACAACTAAATCAGTAAATGATACAAGTCAAAAAATCCTTTTGGACTTGCAGACATTTATTTTAAAGAAAGACACAAATGAGAGCAAAGATGAAACCTTGTTTATTGCTGCATTCGTATCTGATTTTCACTTTCCTAGCTCTGCTATACATCTTTACCAGGCTGGAAAATTGATCAGTCAGAATGTTAAACTTGATGCAAAACCAGATCCACCAGAAATAATTAAAGTTCAACAGACACGTGTGATGATAAAGCTGCAAAGTTTGAAACCCCAAACAGAATCTTACAGAGTTGAGTATAGAGACAAGAGTCCTGCTAATAGAAAATGGGGAGTCGTCTCTTGTACCAAAGACAGCTGTGAGATTTTAGATCTTGCACCAGGGTCAAACTACCAACTTCGATATGCTATAATGGACAGTAATAAAATAACAGACTACAGCACAGTTATAGAAATTCAGACATCTTCCAGAGACAGACCTGCAGCACCGACATTGCTGAAACTGAATAAAGACTCTCTGTACATTGCCTGGCAGAGGCCAGAGACTGATGAAGACTCTGTGATTTACTACATAGTGGAGTATTTGGAGGCTGGGCTGGAGGATTGGCAGTCTATTCATACTGATGGGCCTGTGTGTGAGTGTACTATAGCATCTCCATACAGCACCTGTTATAAAGCAAGAGTGTCTGCTGTTTATGCAAACGGAGACATCGGTCCTGCAAGTATGGAAACGAAGGTTTCTGTCCGTGGTAAGCATACATTGTTTGTTTATTGTTCTATCCCCTATTGCTTTTCCACCACTATGCTTGAGGGTTAAATTCTTATCTCTGCCTTGTTGTACACAGTGTTTGTTTTAGGGTTTTCTCCATGCTCTAGGGATTTCTAAATTGTCAATAGTAGAGCTTTGCGATGTAGAAGAATAATGAGATGTTTGATATTTAATTTCATTCATCTTCTATACCCAATGCTATCCCAGCACCGCACAAACTCCACAAACAAAGCCCCTTTGCCCGGAAATTGAACCCGGAAATTTCTTGCTGTTAGGAGACTTTGCTAACCGTTACCCCCGCACACCACTCCAGTATTTAATATTCATTCATCTTCTATACCTGATTATTCCCAAACTTTTTCGGGGTTATGGGTCTGCTGGAGCCTATCACAGCGCACATTGAGCGAGAGGCAGGGGGTCGCCAATCCATCGCAGGGCCACACACACACTCACATTCAATCTTATGGGCAATTTCGAATTATCAATCAACCTAATGCAAATTTTTTTGGACTGTGGGAGGAAACCGGAGTACCCGGAGAAAACCCACGCAAGCGCAGGACAACATGCAAACTCCGCACAGAAAGACCAGAGATTTGAACCCAGGACCTTCTTGTTGTGAGGCGACCGTGCTAACCACTATGCCAGCGTGCTGCCCAGTATTTAATATACAATACAATATTTAAAAAAATTACCAAAAATATTCGCTAAACCAATCCATGTAATTACGTGTTCCAATCACTCCCATGGCCACAGGTGTATAAAATGAAGCACCTATCAAGCAGACATTAGTGAAAGAATGGATGGCTCTCAGAAGCTTAGTGAATTCCAGCATGGTACTGTGATAGGATGCCATTTATGCTACAAATCCAGTCAGGAAATTTCCTCAATCCTAATATTCCAGTCAACTTTATTATAAGAATGTGCAAGTGTTTGGGAATGACAGCAACTCAGCCATGATGTGGTAGGCCACATAAACAGAGGGGGGATTATGGCGTGCGGTTAATTTTCAGGTGCTTGGCTTGTCCCCTTAGTTCCAGTAAAAAGAAACTCTGAATGATTTAGCATCTTTTGCAAAAAAAACTGCAAAAAGCAGTTTTGAAGCTGGCCCCTTCCTCATCCAACATGACTGTGCACCAGTGCACAAAACAAGGTCCATACAGACATGGATGACAGAGTCTGGAGCCAGACCGTCTTATCCAACATTGGTGTGTGACCTCACAAAAGTGCTTCTGGTAGAATAGTCAAAAATTTCCATAAACACTCGTAAACCTTGTAGAGAGTCTTCCCAGAAGACTGTTTTAGTTCAGTCTGCATGCCAAAATTTCTTTTAAAATCCAAAAATTCTGTTATATTTTTGTCGGCAGCAGCTGTGGGTGCCTCTGGCTTATCAAATTAGTTTGCTATAAAAGCTTCACGGTTTGCTGATTGTTTTGCACATGCATATCCAAAGTTACATCTGCATGCCAGATAATTTACTATCTGCAGAATTTTGTTATATAATATATAAAATACATTATATTTTAAAGTGTTAATCGCTCATTTATTGTAAACCATTGCGATATACATATCATATTTCAATAATTTCAAAATATTGTGCAGCCTTAGTCAGTTGTGTCTAACTGCCCTGTAATGAGGTGGCAAATTGTACATAGTTTCTCCTGCTCTGTACCCGAAGTGCCCTGGGATGGACTTCAGAATCTCTGCAACCCTTTAGGGGGCCAAACAATTAAACAAATATAGGCTGAATGAATGAATTATTATGTTAAAATCTTTGTCTCCAGTATGGTTTATTGATCTCGTCAAGAGAAAGCCCTCTGTCTTTCTGGATGTCCTAAAACTTCAAACAACAAAGAAATCTGTAAAGCTTCGTGACTGCAAAGATGAAGAGCGGGATGTGCAGAGTTTCCTCCAGTGTTTGCCCTACATATCCCAGCTAAAGTAAGTTTGATTTCTAAAAACTAACGTTGCTGGCATAAATTTGATTAAGGACAATGATTTGCAGTAGGTCTTGTACAGTTCTCGTCTGTACAAACATTTTGTTTAATTTTTTTGTAGAATTGATCCACCTCAAGTTTCTAAAGAATTCCTTAAAAAATGGAAAAACAACATGGTGTCATTCCTGAAGAATTTGTGTCTGCAAGCAGCAATCCATCAGAAAGAAAACATTCTGGAAACGGTTCAAAAATTGCCTTCATGTTATTTCAAGAGTTACAGAGAACAATCTGCATTCCTGCTGGACCTGCATACACGTGTGAAAGACTACGAGACTCAAACAGGCCAGACTGTTGGACCAGAGTTACAGGCTGTTTACCAAAACCTTCCCAAAGTTTGGTCTATAAACCTGTCTGAGAAAAAGGCTTCACTCTTTCTGGAAGTGCTGAAACTTCAAACGGTAAAGAGAACGGTGGAGCTAAGAGGATGGTCTGGGGAAGAAAGTGATATGGAAAGCTTTCTTCATTGTCTGCCCTACATCTCTCAGCTCAGGTGACTATATAACTGTTCTGTTAGACTTTACACAACTATTAACAGAAAAAGGATTTTGTGAAATTTTTAGCTTAAAATTTTTCATTTGGAAAGAAATAAAAGAGGGCTGTACAGTGCAACACACACAGTGTAACAAGAAAAACTGGTTTGTGTGTAAATATACTGTTTTGCATGCCCATAACAGCGTGAGGTATTGTGTATGAGATAGATGGTGTACTGCTGTTGTCTATTGTGAGAGTAAAACTTAAGACATGCATTGATTAATTTTGTCCAACATTTTCTTCGATGAGCTAGTTGACAGGAAAAGAAAGTATTAGGTTGCTGTGTTTCTGCCTGCTGTTCTGACAAACATGTTAACATTTTTATTTTTGCCACATTGCTAATCAATCATTTGTCTGTGTACCTAGTTTCATTCCACATCAGCCTCAAAGAGAATGCAATCAGGAACGAAGAAAAAAAAAGAGAAAATATCTGCTGGACCTGTGTCTTCAAGCAGCTCTCTGCCAGAGAGAGAAGATTCAGACAATCATTGAAAAATGTTTCAAGACGGACAAAGAAATGTCACATTTCCTGCTCCTTCTTTACTCGCATGTAAGGGACTATGAGACTCAAGCGGGCAGGAGCGTTCTTCCAGCCTTACAAGATGTTTACGGGTTGTTCCCCAAAATCTGGTCTATAAACCTCTCGGACAAAAAGGCTTTGCACTTTTTTGAAGTTTTAAAGCTTCAACAGGTAAGGAAAGCGGTGGAGATTACAGGCTGGTCAGAGGAGAACAGTGAAATAATAATCCTGCTTCAGTGTTTGCCCTACATCTCTCAGCTCAGGTGAGTGTTAACCATGCTCTTTGGATTCAATCAACCTAAACTAGTTAGTATTTCAAGCAATAAGTCTGATTTTTTTTTACAATTAGATTTGGCTTTATTGTTCATGGAAAAAGAAAGAAGGAGGCCGCCCTGCAGTTTCTGGTGAACCTGATTGCTGGAGTGGCGGAGCACCTCGCTAAAACAGGAGAGAACTTTACCGAACTGTTGGTGTCTCTGTGCAGCTTTAGAACCTTTTCCTTTTCTGAAGAGACACAGGAATTTGATGGCACTGCTCACTGTAACCTACTGCTTGATCTGTACCTCCATGCAAAAGATTACGAGGCTAAAACCTGCAGAAGTATTCTACCAACATTACAGTCGGTTTATGAGTCACTTCCTGAAATCTGGACCATCGACCTGTTGGACAAAAGAGCTTCACTCTTTATGGAAATGCTGGAACTCCTAACAGTAAAGAAAGAGGTGAATCTAACAGGCTGGTCAAATGAGAAAAAGAAAGTGAGAAACTTTGTCCAGTGTCTCCATCACATTTCCCATCTCAGGTATAACCCTAATTTCTTTCCATTAGCGATTTAAACCACTGTTTTTTTATTTTTTAGTTTCTCATAGATTAAGAAACTGCAAAGTAAAGATTCATCACCAGTGGTTGCACTTTTACAGGGTGTCCAGTGCCATACTGATGAAAATGGCACAATCTCAGTTATCAAGGTCTTGCTCTCCTGCCACCCTTGATGGTGAGCTTTTACTCACAGAGACCATTGGTCTGCAACCAGTGGAAACTTCTAAGGTGCTGACAAGCTTGAATTTCCTTCTGAGACACTGGAAGGTACAGTGTTTGAACCTGACAGAGTACAAGATAGATGAAGAGTCACTAATATCCCTGTTCAGTCAGCAAGGACCTCAAACAGTCAGGTGGATAAGCATGAAACTTCTTGCATTATACATTTCTATTATTGCATCTAATTAATATTTAAAGCCTTTTTTGTGTGTATAGATTCTCAAAAGAGACTCTTCAGAATCTGGTTTCAGTTATTTATGAAGCTCAGGATGAAGAGCTTACGCACCGTTTTCTGAAAAATGTGGATGGAGTTTTGACTTCATGTACTCTGAGTTGGGATATGATTTACTGGTTCCTGCAGCATCACACAGTCATTGTAGACTTTAGAAAATGCACTATTCAACAGGAAAACATTCCAGACCTTTTACCAGTGCTGGACAAAGTTCATCTTAAAGGGTAAGATCACCCTTTTACAATCCTGTTCTTAAATAATTGTATTGACTATTTAAAATTCAGTAATCATTTTCTTTTACACATTAAAATTATTTAACAGGTAACTAGATTAATACATACCATTTACAGAATTTGACAGACACCCTTATTCAGAGTGACTTACAGCTAAGCAATTAGGGATTAAAGGCCTTACTTAGGGACCCACAGTGGTGGCTTGTGGCGCTGGGAATCGAACCTTAGTAATTCTGTGGTTTTTTATCGTTCTTTCATTTTTGTGATCTAATGGATGAGTCATATAGATGCAGGAGTGTTGTAATATTGCCACCAGCCTTTTACTGCATTTATTGTATTGGAAATATGTTACATCCATAAATTGATGTAATAAAATGTAATGAAATATTCATTAAATAAAGATGTGTTTGCTGACTCTAGATTGAAGTCCAGTTTTGTGCTGTCCATTATGAGAAATCTTTATGAGACTGGTTCGGCTCGTTACGTGTCCAGCCTGTTGAGTTCAACACAAAGGTGCATTAACCTGGAGAACAGAAAGCTTAGCACTCTAGACTGTGCCGCACTGTGCTTTACCCTGAGGCACTGCACAGATGTCTCTCTCAACCTGATGTGGACCTCTGTACCAGAGGTGGAGCTGCAGAGCATTGTACCACTGCTTAGCCATGTCTCCCATCTCAGGTCTGTTTTATTATTTAATTATTAAATAGTTTAATCTTGACTTGTTTTAACTCTGGGTGTTGATGGCTGAATGAATGTCTTCTTAGGGTTGACCGGCTGCTGTTACTGAGACTGCTTTACTGCTGCAGTGTTCCTGAGCACCAGCATATGACATCGGTTCTGCTTTCTGCTCTACATCACAAGCTGGATTTCTCCTGCCATGACACTCTGGACCTCACGACAGACACGAGAAACAGTCTGGTTCTGAGCAGCGAGGATTGCAGAATCATCTGCAGGACTTTTCAGAGAACTCTTCCACTCATTCAGCTCATTATAAAGGACTGTGAGATAGAGGAGGCAGGAGTGGAAGTGCTGTTTCCTGCTCTGCGCCAAACCTCTCTGCAGTAAAGTTCTTTTCTAAAAGTAACATGCCAGCATATTTGTGCTGAAATGTATATCTGTATCAATCTCTTGTCCTTGTCTCAGCTGCAGTAAACTTGTGCTGTCCCAGTTCCTGTCCCACATAGACTTGGGAACTGAAGAGGAGCGTGTAAGACGAGCAATGGCTCTCGCACAGGCTATAAGAGAGGAAGTGGACCTGAGTGAAACCCAGCTGAGTCTGCAAATCTGCAGGTCTTTGGCCCTGGTTTTGGAATATACTGAAGGTTTGACACAACTCGACCTCAGCCACTGCCAGATCAGTGACCATGAGCTGGAACTGCTGATGCCACATCTACACAAAACCTGCATCCTGGAGTGAGTAAAACTGATCGTGTATGATCGCAAAATTCCTTTTTAAAAAAGTTGCTGATGGAATGTTTCTTTTGATGTGTTAATCAGTTTCTTTTCGTTTCAGCCTTAGCCACAATCAGATAACTGATATCTCCGCAAGAAACTTCTGCAATGTCATCTCAGTCAATAAAAATATACAGACTGTGTGGTATGTGTGTGAGTTATAACCTAAGTAGTCATGTCTCAAGTCTTCCCTATAATTCAGTATCAAGTTAAACTTGTGTTTTTTACTTCCAACAGTCTTTTTAACAACAGAATCAAAGACTCCTCCCTCTTCCTCCAGGACCAGCGCTTTGAGATTTGGTAAAAATTAAGAGTGTAGCTGACAGCAAATTATTCACAGAAAAACATACCTATGCTAGTGGGAGGTCATAAGGTCAGCAAGAAACCTTGATGTGGGGAACACCTGAAACAAGATCGGTGTAGCTTCAGCAGTTTTTATTAGCAGGTACGCTTTTACTGAAGAAATCTAAAATCCAGGAAAAGTAAACCCTAGACATCCAATCCTTAGATAACATAGTTCTCTGCTCTAACCAGCCAATCACAGTTGTCTGTAAGCTGTTTTAGGAAGTCATTCAGTAGTGCTCAGAATCTTTAGTGCTGTCCATGCAACTTGTATAGACATTGTCAGATTGCTAATTGGTTTAAGACTTTTTGGAGTATATTCACAATGCTAGGAAAGAGCTGCAATGAGGTAACACTGGCTTATAGCCATTAAATCAATTATATATTATTTATAGATTATATTATAAATTGATATTTGTGCTGTAGTTAGTAGATAAATAAATGTGTTACAGTTGCGCTTGTAGAGGGTTTGCTGTCTTAATAAATATGTTTCTCCTTAGTAAGCGAAATGTCTCTGTCTGCAATGCATGATGTGTTATATCGCGCTTTCTATAGTATTTATGATTTCTGTAATTGCTACACGACAGTGGTGATATTATAAAGTCTATTTAGGTCCCCATTGAACGACAAGGTACAAACAAGTTTGTTTTTTACTCTTATTATGCCATAACTGTCAGTTCTAACAATTGGGGTTCATCCAGTTTGTGATCTTGGAAGATGCCATCAAATGACCTAGGTTTGATTCCAGCTCTGAGCTTTTCCAGTCCTCCCCCTTTGTACGCTTGTATTATTCTATTAACAAAGGCTCTAAAAAAATAACAGAACCATCCTGTTTGTGTGCATGGAATGTGAGAGGCATGAACATGGACAGGCAGTGAGAGGTTTCAACTTAATTTAGAGGAGGTATTTTTCCATCATGACTTGAGAGACACTGCTCTAGATAAGGAAATTAGTAACACAATTTACATTTACATTGGAAAATGTGCTGCAATTTTAAAAAGTATGCGTTTATAAGGTAAATATGAACAAAAATCAGTTAATCAACATCTTTTTCTTAAAATTTATTTTTTGGTCTGCTCTATCTGCTTATTTCAGCAAAAAACTTAATTGCAGTAAACATTATGACCCAAGATCCTGTCATGAAATCAATGAATTAGGCCAAATAAACCACATCCCCACATATGCTCCTAGTTTACAGTAGGTTCACACAGGCAGTCCAGGCCCTTAGACCTCACGCTTAAAAAGTTCATTCGAAAAATTTTTGTAACCGGAAATTACTCTAAAAGTTGTGCGCAGGAATGTATGCTTTTATTTTTAATCCTGTGCAGCAAGAGCTTTAGACTGATGATAGAAGGTCTAAAATCTTAGGACTTTCAGTGGCCAAGAATAAAGTCGGAGGAAATTTACATGCTGTATAAACCCAAGAGAACATAATCTTAGACAGTAACCCAGAAGCGAATTTTACAGTAAACTCGTGTTAAAGTTGAAATTAGGAGTTAAAATCAGCATAACCACATCCTAACCTGATCTTATACTTGCTTTGTGATTCAGTCTCAGGTAGGTATCCAAATGATCCACAATCATCACATTGCAAAAAATGTACACAAGTAAAAATATAAAAATGTACATAGGGTTTTAAAAGTATTTAAAAATATTGTAGACATTAATTATCCTACATCTAATAAGGGACCAGTTTCATGCAAGAATATTTTTTTTTTCATAGCATAAGTAGAGGCGCAAGAGTCCATCTTCCATACCGCTTATTCCCTAACTCTGGGTCACAGGGGTCAGCTGGAGCCTATTCCAGCGCACATTGAACGAAAGGCAGAGGTACACCCTGGACAGGTTGCCAGTCCACCGCAGGGCAAACAACCACACACTCGCATACACACTTATGGGCAGTTAAGAATCACTAATCAACCTAATTTACATCTTTTCTGTGGGAGGATAAGGAGTACCCAGAGTAAACCCACAAAAGAACAGCAAAAACATGCAAACTCTGCAAAGAAAGAGCCCTTGCCAGAGAATTGAATCCAGGACCTTCTTGCTGTAAGGCTAACCACTATGCCGCCCTGCGCAGGGGTTCCAATAAAAAAAAAAAAAAAAGCTGTGCCCAGTAAGATTTGTTTTGGCTCTTCTTTTTCCTCAAGAGTTAGCTTGGGTTCCCAGGGGTGTAAATTTTGTCTAACAGAAGTGGGGCAATAAACCTAAAATTTTCTCAAGAACAATTTGTAAAAGGGATACACATAATACGGCTAAATTGTACCTACATAAATGTTTTTACTAGTCTTTACTAGTGTTGCAGGGGAACAGTCATTATACTATATTCCCTTTGGGGAAGGGGCCAAATGATCAGAGATTGGGGACCCCTGCTTCACACTATAAATCATAATAATCCCTGTGATCTCAACTGACTCCTGTACAACCTACCTTAGCTGGACTACATGTAGCTTCAGAGATTTAGATATCTTTAAGAATGTGTTTACTCAGTCCTTCAACGGTGTAGTGCTGCCTCACATGGGTTTCACAGAAAGATTTCAGGCAGGTCTGGCAGGACTTTACAGCTTTCAACTTATTCCCAGAGCAGGAATCGCAGGCTACATCTCCAGAACGAGCATAGCTGTGAGTAGAGAGAGGAGCACTGATCTTCACCTGTTGCTGCGTCAGCACCACGTTGGCCAGGGTGAAGTTCAGGTTCAGCACTGGAAATGTTTTAAATCTCTTCCTACACTGGGGGCAATGGTAGCTTGATTCAGCTGTTTTTGTCCAGAAGTAACTAATGCAGTTTTTACAGAAACTGTGTCCACAGGGGATAGTCACAGGTTCCTTAAAGATATATTTACACAGAGAACATCTCAAATGTTCTTGCATCATCAGACTGGTGGATGACTCACTGAATACAAGATAAAAATATAATTATTTAAATAAGCATTAAACTATTTTATTAGACACTGAAGATATTATTTATAAAATCACAAAGTCATTGCTGACCATGCTTCACCAAATACAAAGTTTATGATCTTCTAAGTAACGAATTAATAACTAAGTGATTTTCAGTGCTGATAAAGATGCTTAAAGTGTCTGGAAATCACAATTTGTCCAGCATTTTATTATATATAGATATTATTATTATTCATTATATTTTATTATATATGAAAGATACCTGCAAATGAAGGCAAGAGGTGGCTCTATTGACTTCTCAGATTGAACAGATACCAGTGTTGAAGTTGAAGACAGTTCATCAGTGGATCTGTGTGTAATTTGGACAAATATTTAAATTCTAACAGAATTCTAATATTTAGGTTCTAATAAAATAGAAACTAATCCTAAAATATAAAACAACCAATTTGTTTCAATAGTAAAGAAAAACCTATGAATTGTAAGCAAAAGCACTCACTCTATCACATCTTGTATGAATTTAGTTGGAGGATCCATCAACTGGTCACTTTTCATGGAGACATATGATGCGGCTGGTGAATACTGTTGAATACTTTTCTGGGGGACACTAACGTAGCACAAGCAAGAAGTTAGTCATCAATTTTAGATGGTTACGCATATCTTTGCTGTCGATCATTATAGTTTCTGTTTTATTTGACATGACATACTATCCTGTAAAAATCTGGGCATGTTCAGCACTTATGCTATGCTGATTTTGTAATGTCTCAATCTAAACATTGGGTTATTTATTGTACCCGGTATCTGGTTTAAACAGACCATGTTATGTTATTGTTATGTATTGTCATGTTATTTTTTCATCCAAAGGTTCGTATAACCAGTTGGGTTAAAATATTAATTTCAACGGTAAACTGGCACTCGTGTAAGTTAATGTCATACAATTCACTTGAATGGGCAGCGCGGTGGCAGAGTGGTTAGCACGATCGCCTCACAACAAGAAGGCCCTGGGTTCGAATCCCGGGCATGGGGTCTTTGTGTGCGGAGTTTGCATGTTCTCC